>VWZO01007974.1:346749-378416 GCA_013396975.1 Bucco capensis
TCCACCCCTCCTTCCCCTCCTGTCCTTTCTGAACAGCTTGTAACTGCTGATAGCCACACTCCAGTCACAGGATTCATCCCACCAGGTTTCAGTAATGGCCACTATGTCATACCCTTTCAGCAGCAGAGTAGCTTCCAACTCCTCCTGTTTGTTGCCCATGCTGCGTGTGCTTGTGTAGAGGCACTTCAGCTGGGCAGTCAGGGATGTCACCTTTCCAGAGAAACACCCCTTCATTCCCTTAAGGTGTTTCCCTGATGTTTCCCTGCTGGCTGCTATTGTCTTAGGAGCCTCTGGCTTGATTTCATGAGCCTTTGACTGTACTGCTTGTTGCAGGGGAACAGGCTGAAGACCCTTACTAGTCCCCCTTCCCACTAACTCAGGTGTATCCTCCCACAGCTTGTCATATGAAAGACTGCTGATATTATTGTTCTCCTCCCCCATCATACCTAGTTTAAAGCCCTGTCGATTAGTCCTGCAATCTCCTGAGCAAAGACCTTTTTTCCCCTTTGAGAGAGATATCTTCTGTTTGGTGTCAATAGTCCCGGTGCTGTGTAGTCCAAACCACTGTTGAATAACCCAAATTTGTGGTGGTGGCACCAGCCATGGAGCCATGTGTTAATGGACTGGATGTGGTTTTTCTTTCCTACATGTCCTTGAGCATATCAGCCTATTGACAGTGATGTGTGCATCAATGCCTTTCATTTCAAGAAACAGAGTAATTGCTTGTTCCTTTGAGTTTTGCCTTAAGATCATTCAGGTGATCACTTCCACCTTTAAACTGAGGTCTTCTATGATATTTGGAGTGCTTAAAATACAAGTTGTTTTCCTGGAAGCTTGGGGAGATTGACAGCGTTACATGGAGCCCCAGCATAGCTGCATTAACTTTGCTGCTGGACTGGCCTGTCCTGTGCAGGCTCCTAGTAAGATGAGAAGCTGGCAAAAAGCATGAAAAGGAATTCATGTGTAGCTGGAAAAAAGATATAGCAAAGTTGCAGACTTTTTATCTGGTGTCTGCAGTGATGGAGAGGTTTCTATCTATTTGCCCAATTTAGACAAGAGATTTTACTCCAGACTTTTTTGCCCTCATTGTGCAAAACCTGTCAGATCCTTTTCCTGACACTTTCTCCCCTGTCAGTTCCTCAGAAGACTTCAAAAGAGACTTTTTCCCCCTATTGCAAAAGGAACCAGACATGGCCTTTCTTACTCACCCTGCATTTGAAGCATTGATAAGTAACATGTGGCTGGCTCTGAACTGCAGACTTTCTCAGCCATTTAAGAAAACACTGTTAATAGTTAAGTTTCAAAAAACTATAGGATTATTCTTCCTTCTTTGCAATTGCTCATGTGTAGTATATCCCAGGAGCTTTGATTCTTTTCTATCTGAAGCAGTCAGAATTCACTACTGTCTTTCTGATTAATGCATATTGAAAAGAAATGTCAAATTTTAAAAACTTTTCCATATGGGAAAAGTTTCTTTGTTAATAATCTAGGTCATGCTGTTTAAACTGTAATTTTTTTTTTAAGTATTTTTGGATCATCACTGCTTGGAACATTTGTTTCAGGAGTGCCCTAGCAGAAAGCAAAATATTATTTTTAAAACTTGAGACTGAGTAAGAGGAGCCTGGAATCAAAATTCACTATCTTGCATAATTGTTTAAACCTGCTGTGCGGTTTGAAGGTATGAACTGTGAAGTCTTTTTCATTAAATGTATCTGGGGCTTTATCTTCAAAGATGCCTGAGGACAGCCTTGTGTCCTTTTAAAGAGTCAAGCGCACTTGAAAGGGAAGGCTGCAGATGAAGAATGTAACCTGGGGATTTAGGAGCTTATTTGATAACTCCAATCTGGTGCATCCCATTATAACAATGGGAGAACATGGTAGACTAACTACCTCTTTATTTCCTGCTCTAAGGAACAGTCTAAAAGCAAATGGTACAAAAATACAGTAAGATGGAAGGCAAACCTAAATCTGTTCTCCTTTCAGCTTCTGATATCCCACATGGTTTGTATGAGCAGGGCTCAGACCTTGAGCTGTTAAAACATTCAAGGGATCTGTGGGGTCATCTTTTGAAACTGTCTCTCAGATTCAGCAAGCTTGTAAAGTCAGTTTTACTTTTAATGCTTTTTTTAATGGCTTCATGTGCTTCATGAAGCACACTTCTGTGCCCCTGTTAGCATTACCCATTTTGCTAGAAATTAGACATAGTACTGAGGAAGAAGTTAAGGTAGGGCAAAATGGGACAGTTAAAGTATTCTTGCATATTACCAGTGGAGAGTTGACCAAAATGTTTGTCTCTAACCTACTTGGTGTCAGTCTTTTACCATCCTGTTCCCCTCGGTGTGCAAACACGTGTGGTATGGGGGGGCCTGTCTGTTTTGCAAGATGACTGTAGCAGTACTGGTGAAGGTCATGTTCCTAACCAGGCTGTTGTGATGCTTTTAGGCCCTGAGCTTTCTAAGTCTAGAGAGAGGGTAAATGTTGTTTACGGGATTATTTTAAGCATGCTCTTGAGTCCCTCCCCCACCCCTCCCAATGCATCTTTCAACACATCTGTCTACCAGCCTTCACCCTTCCAGTTCATCAAGGAGGAATTGTGATGAATGCTGGCTTGAAATCCATTTAAGCACCTCCATTTAAGCAAGAGAAACTGTTTACTATGTGTTTATTCCTGGCTATATAGCATCTCATGCAAATGTGGAAAGACTATTTTCTCTGTCTTCTGTCAGTTACCAGCCCTGATAGAACCAAACTTAAGCATCCTACAGGCCTGGGATCCTCCTGTTAAATTGACTTTATTCTCTCCTCTGAGCCCTGTGGTCAAGGTGAACTTTTATTTTGCTCATTTTTTCTTAATTGAAACTGCTTAAGTAGCCCAGGTGGGGCCCTTCAAATGTCAGTTACTCTAGATAATCCTTTCAGCTTGAAGGAAATGGTAGAATATGTGATACAAGTGTATTTCTATCTTAAAAGCCTGTTTCCAGAAAATATTTGTTAAAATAAATTGGACTTTGCAGTCTGATAGCAAACACACAGGTGGGCTCATGTACATTTCATGAACTCATACAATCTAATACCTCATTCTCCACAGTGAATCTATTTGGAGCTTGTTTTGTCCTAGCATGAGAAGTTTCAGTGCAGAAAAGTCTGAGTCTTTGATTTAATCTTCTCACAAAATATTTCTAGTTGCAAACGATAATGTTTGTACTCTATCTGCACTCTTGAGTATCATTCAGATTGGAAAAAGGTAAACACATTCATTGTGAAGATGATTGTGTCTTTCTGGAGTCCCTCATTTTTTGGACTTCTTGCCTGTTGAGATGAAGCAACTTTCTGAAACTCAATCCTTGTTTGCTTGGCTAGTCTCAACCCTGCCCTGTACTGAATGTGACAGCAGTGCTATATCTCGTCCACCTCTCCAGCTTTCCCTGCTAGTGGTAGTGGTCCGGCTTAACTGAGCTCTTCACTGTGACCAGTTGCATCAAAGTGCTGGATGTCTGCCCAGACACTCATAAACAAATGAAATAGTGTGGGATATATATCATGCAAGCTAAAGTAATTGAAGAGAATATAAAAAAGACAAAGGGAAATCCTGTTCAGTGTTTCTCCAGTTGTTGCCTTTCTCACGAAAAAGCACTTGATTCGTGTGTACCTCCTGTTGCTTTATTACACATGTGAAAGGGTTGTGTGGTTGTTGATGGTGTTTTTAAATATTATTTTAAAGATCACCATAACTTTCAATGTGGATTGCCATTACAAAATAGAACCTGATTATCTGTGTCCTCAGCACTGACCTGATTGTCTAGTTTCGAGAGTCAAAACCAAAGTTCCTTTAGCATGATGAGGCTGTTTGAGCACTTGCAGTGCTTCTGTAAATCTGATGGAAAGCTGGAGGAGAGCTTGGTAGTTAAGGATGAGGAAGGTTTTAAAATAGAACAGGAAAACAGGAAATCACTCTGAGATTCTTTCAGAATTGCTGCTGCTTCTGTGATCCAGAGTAGTAAGGAAGCCTTATCCAAATTAATGCAGCCTTTTAAAATGGCAGTAGGGCACTTGAACTTGCCTCCTCAGGCATGTTGCTAATCCTTGGATTTGTGCAGAATTTCTGCTATTACTGCTGTTGTGGATGTAGGAAAAAGACATTCAGGTTTTCCCAGCCAGTGTCATTTTTCTTTTTTCTCCATGAGTGCCTGGAATGTGCTGAAGAGTGTTGGATTGCTTTGCCATTTTCTCTTTCTGATACCCCTATCATGGAAACAGTTTGCTGGCAGCAGATAAGTTTCTATATCTCATTCCCTGTCAAATTCCCCGGTCTGTGTGATAAAGCAGTTTCATGAAAGGCAGGAGGAGGAAGAGGATAGCATTCATGTAAAGTCTCTGATCTCAGCAGGGGTCAGAGGAGCTTGGTGGGCATCCCCAGAAGGAGTTGTAGGGAGTGGATGTGCCTAGCATGGGAGAGAAGGAAAGGAAGCTCTGGAGTTAACCACACAATTTGTCCTTTTTCAGTTGACACAAGCAAGCTGTTAAAGTTAGTAGTACAGATTGTGTTACCAAATCCTGTTAATTTTGAATTGACAGAGAATAGCTCTGCAAAAAAAGAGTTGATACAATTGTTTAGTAGCTTGTGACATGATGATCAGATTTTCAGTTCTTTCTATGTGATGCTGGAATTAAAAGCTGAAAATGCTGATTCAAAATTCCAGACTGACAATATTTTAAATGAGTAAGCTTATAACTACAAGAGAACAGCTCTAGCTTAAACAGTCTTCAAAAGGCAAAATCATTCTAATTTTCTAGCATTATAACTATTAACAAAATGGGTTTAAATGTCACCCTATCTCTACCACACTGTACTTTTTTTTATTTGCTCCTTAGCTTAGGAGTAGGTCTATCCTTGATGGCTTAAAACTGAAACTTTGTGAACATAATAAAATGTAGCTATATATGTGTCAGCTCATCACTGACTTTACAATGGAGATTGCTAGAGTTTTGTCTTTATTTGTAAACTGAGTGGTGTAAGAAATAAATGTTTAAAAAACTTTTTCCAAAGTAGTTAAGCCTTGAAACTCTTTCACTCAGCACTGGTGTAATAATTTCAACAGCCCATTTTTACAATTTCTCCCCCCCTTTTACTCATGGAACTGTATTCAGTAATTACAGCCTCCTTAGCAAATGTTGATATTTAGAAAGTCCATTTGATAAACATACAGCTTTTTGTTTCCCCTCTCCTGAAGCTGGATTTGCTTTTTAACAGTTCAGTTGTAGCAACATGAGGGTTTTCTGTCTGCTAATAACCAATGACTCTTCATAGAAGAGAATCTGTTAAATGTGGAACTAGTTCTAAGAATTGGCTTAGTTGTGTGCCTTGGCATGTCAGGTTAAAACGATGTCAGGTGAGTTATTTGCAGCTGATGCTGTCTTAACTCTGTTCCTTCCAGAGGACTTGTGCTGTTAGCTGAGACTTTCCAACACTAGAGTCTCTGCTGGTTATCAGTGTGGAGTGCTAGGAAATGTGATTTGTGCTGTGTTCTCATTAGGCTGAGGAGAGCCTTGGCTGAAGGGGGATAGGGGTTTAAAAAAAAAAAAAAGCCCTAACTCACTAGCGCGAGTGATTTCTTTATGAACTGCAGTTGGGAACTGTTTGCAGTAGTTAATGGTTGCTGCTGTTTCCCAGTGTCTACACTTCACAGAGATCTGTAAAGTTTCATGTCAGATGGTTCAGTTCAAAGCTTATAGAATCATAGAATAGTTCAAGTTGGAAGGAACCCACAAGGATAGAGTCCAACTCCTGGTTCTACGCTGGACACCTCAAGAATCACACTATATGCCTGAGTGCTGTCCAAGTGCTTCTTGAACTGTCAGGCTTGGTGCCTTAACCACTTCCCCAGGGAGGCTGTTCCAGAGCCCTAGCACACTCTATCAGGAAAAGGTTTTTCTCCCATCTACCCTAAACCTTCCCTGACTCAACTTCATTCCATTTCCTGTAGTCCTATCACTGTCCACAAGAGTGAAGAGGTCGGTGCCTACCCTACTGCTTTCCCTTGTGAGGATGTTGAATATGGCAATGAGGTCTCCCCTCATGGCCATTTTTCCAGGCTAAAGAAAACAAGTGACCTCAGCTGTTCCTTGTAAGGCTTTCCTTCCAGGCCCTTCACCATCTTCATAGCCCTCTTCTGGATGCTTTCTAATCACAGAATGGTTTTGGGTTGGAAGGGACCTCCGGAGGTCATCTAGTCCAACCCCCCTGCAGTGGGCAGGGACATCCCCAACTAAACCCTACAGCAACTTGGTATTCCCAGGTGGTCTCCCATCCAAGTACTAACCAGGCCCAACCCTGCTTGACTTCAGAGATCAGACAAGATTGGGCCTTCTCAGGGTGGTATGGCCATATCAATATAATATCTTCATATGCATATCTTCATTATATCAGTATAATATCTTCATCATGCAGTGCCCAAAACTGCACACAGTATTCAAGGTGCAGCTGCACCAGTGCAGAGCAGGACAATCACCTCCCTTGACCAGCTGGCAATGTTGTTCTTAATGCTGGAGTACCGGGTTGGCTCTTCTGGCTGCCAGAGCATGGAAGCACTGCCGACTCGTGTTCAATCTGCTATTGACCAGAACCCCCAGATCCCTTTCATCTGTGCTGCTCTCCAGTCTCTCATTCCCTAGTTTATACAAACATCCAGGGTTACCCTATCCCAGGTGCAGTGTCTGATGCTTGCTCTTGTTGTACTTCATGCCACTGGTGATTGCCCAGCCCTCTCATTTGTCTAGGTCCTTCTGCATGGCCTCCCTACCCTTGAGGGAGTTGACAGCTCCTCCCAGTTCTGTATCATCTGCAGAATTACTTACTATCCCTTCACATCATATGTCCAGGTGGTGTAGGAAGATGTTGAAGAGCACTGGGCCAAGGATGAAGCCCTGCAGAACCCCCCTGGTGACTGGGTGCCAGCCTGATATAGCCCCATTCCCCATAATTTTGTGCCTGACCTGTGAGCCAGTTGCTCATCCATCATATGACATGTTTATCCAGCTGTATGCTGGGCACTCTGTCCAAAATCATACTGTGAGGAACAGTATCAGATGCTTTACTGAAGTCCAAAAAGATTACATCCACTGCCCTCCCTTTGTCAACTAGGTGGGTCTGTAAAAGTAACTGGAATAACCTGTAATTAGTTTCTTAAAAGTTCAATTTACCTGTGTCTGCATTAACACTAGTGCAGCTACACAAGTCAGTGAATGATGATTATTGAATCAAAGGTGTTTATTCTGAGCTAACAATCTTTAATAAGACTGGCAATAGATCATTTATGCTTGGCATAGGCTGTAACTTAAGACTGAATTAGTTACTCTGATAAACTAAAGCAGTGAAGTCCTTAAATATTTCAATTTAATGACAACAAAACAAACCCCTTTGTTTGCATCCTGTTTGCAGTCTTTGAATATGTGGTTCTTTAAAAAAAAAATTATGAAGCATGTGGTATTACGAAACATTGTTACTCAAATAAGGATTCCAGTCCTGATTACATAATATATTGAACAAATTGCCTTGATGTTCGGAGCAGTAACTTGCTATGTGAAGGGTATGGAAGGAGGTGATTTCATGAGTGTTTTCAAAGGAGGAAGCCTATTGATACCAGTCTCAAGCTTGTAGAAGGCAGCGACTTCAGAAAGCATCAGTGTTGCTTTGAGTACATTGGCATGAGGTCTGGGATAGCAAAGCTGTTTCTTACCTGGCTCCCAGTAAGTTTATTTGTATGGTTGAACTGAAAGGGGTCTGGTAATACCTGAGCTGGGGAACTGAACACTGCAGCTTCAATGCCAGCCTTCTGCTTTTGCTAGTTCTAAAAGTGAGAGTACTTATTATAAAGAAGTTGAAGCTTGCGGGTAGTGAAGGAGCTCTTTAATATCTGTGAATTAGGAGTTGGATAAAATACATATCATCTATCAAAGACTTCTAACTTTTTTCTACTTTTAATTTTAAGAGGTGAGGAGGGTTTTATAGCATGGTTAGGGAATCTCTTAGAAACAAGGAGATATCTTTCAAAAGTTAGTTTTCTGCAAAGGAAATAGAAAGGAAAAAACCCCAACTGTCTTGCAAATTAAATTTTAAAGTATAATAAGTCTGGCAAAAAGTATTCTGAGAAAATATTTCCTAAAGCTGTGAGAGTCTGCAATAAGTCATCTAAATTAAATGATTTCAAGTAGATCAGAAATAGATGTCCTGCCAGACAGACTGGAGAGCTGATGGATGACTAAAGTGTAAAAGTGCCTGGTGAAGATAAGGCACAGAATGAAAGCTACATCATTTGTCTCTGAGTTGACTTTCTTGAGATACTTTACTGCAGGAACTTGAGGTGATATTTTAACAATTGGTCTCAAATTGAAATGTTGGTAGAAAAGATTTTTAGGACCTAAAAAAAAGTAACAAATTGGCGATAGATAACATTTGCCCTAGAGATCTTAGGGTAACTACAGGTGACAACACTGATCTGGGAACTGATCTGTAGCTTGAAACTGCTGCAGGATCAGAGGCAGAGAAATAGGAAAATGCAGTTTCCATATATTAAAAGTATTCTAGAAATAGGATACCACAGACCAACAGGTAAGGTAAATTGGTACATTTCATTAGGAACAAGGACTGCAGAAATGGTAAACATCTGGGCATGTATCACTCTTCTCCTGATTTGAGAAAAGCAATATGTATATTACAAGTAGAAGTTCTTTAGCCTTATGATGGGACATGCAGTTAGTTGAGTCTCTTTCCTCTCCTTCAGCTTGCAGAAGTGAAACTGCCAGTGGTATCAAATGCAAAAAAACCTCAGTCACTTGTTTTGTAATCCCTTAAATTTGTGAAAAATTACGTACTTAATAACCAGAAACAGTATACTGTGCAGCAGTGTAACTTTGTGTAGTTAGATGGATGTGAATAAATAATTGGATTATAAGAAATAGTGGACTGATATTAACTGTACTATGTCAGACACACTAAATGATCTGTATGTAGTCAAGATCTGTGACTACTGATATATGTTAATTTAGATATGACTGTTCAGTTTTGGTCAAGATCTGACCATAAGACGTAGGTGAAGCGTAGTTTGTGGGACTGTGGCATGGTCAGTAAACAGAATCCTATGAAGTCTAACAAGTCTGTATTTTCTCCTGTCGTCATATGTGATTGACACACATCAAACTGGATGCCTGTCCCCTTTTTACATTGCTGCTGATACACCTTACTCATTTTGTACTCTCCTACCAAGAGGTGTTAAGGTCATCCTCTCATCAGATATAGGGATTCAGGAAAAAAGATTACTTGGACTGATAGTGGCTTCATGCAAGTTATTCCATTAGTTTCTAATTTTGCATGTAGATTGAATACATTTAAGTTTACTCAATGTAAAAAGTTTGCATTGGAATTAAACATCAGTTTTTTCCTAGTAGTTCATCATAAGCCTGTGCATTCATTAACTGAAAGAGGAAATGGGCATTTTACAAACTATGGGCATTTTACTTTCTGTGCAAAAGAGAAGTACTGGATTAAAAGAGCTGTGTGATGCACTTGTTTTTGATGATATCTCTCTTGGAGTTAATAGTTGCACAAAATAAGGCTCTGTGCTGTAAGGATTTTTTTCAGCTGCTTATCCTAAGCAGGAGGAACTTGCATTTAATGAATTGTGTATAAAGTTGCTGACGACTTGTGGATGTTTGAGAAGATAATTAACTGGAGGGGGTAATAATCTTAGTACTGATTTCTGTTTAAAAAAAAAAGTCTGTTTTAATGATGGTGAAATGGCTTTAAAGAGTGACATTTTTTCCCTTGGTATTTAGAATAGCTAAGTGATCTCTTATGTGTTTCCTTGGTCTTGCATATTTACTAGACCAGCTGAAAGGCCTTGTCCTACATCTGTCAGCTATATACCAGTTTTGTACTGAGGAATCATTAAATGAGGAAGAATTACCAAAGTGGTGAAGTTGTTTTGTGGAAACATTTTCTTTGACCAGATCTGTATCTCCTCGAAGCCTGAAGGACGCTGTAGATAAGCTCATACTATTCTCCCTAAAGTATATAAGATTGTTTACGCCATTATTTTCCATGTGTCATATGGAAGAAAGCATGTGTTTGTAGGTGGGTACTGATAAGCTTGCATAATTTAGAGAAGTATTCAAAAATCCTTTCATCTTCACTTTAACTTAGTGTTGCATGTTTGCCTCACATGATTTAGCTGTTGTATAAGGAGGTGAGCTTAAAGTGGCTTTTACTGAATACATTTCAGTGCAATACATACAGTACGTTTCACTGCAATAAACTCAGTATTGCAGTGAGTATAGCAAGGCACCTTTAGCAGGCTGGTGGTTGTGAGGAGTTTGCTTTAGCTCAAGTTTCAAGACAGACTATTAAAGGTTTTGTAATATAAAGGAGTACTTTGCTTATTTACACTTCATGCTAACCATGTAAAGACTTGAGTCCCGTGTTGATGTTCAGAAGGATGTGTTGTGTAATGTGTAATGCGTTTGCTAACTCCTTGGTTAATTTTTCTTTCATAACCGTAATAATAAAATACAGAAGACAGTCTTTGAGATGTACATTAGCTTCAAGCATTTACTAGGAGCAGGAAGAAAAAACATCATTGCTTTAAAAATCTTTCATGGAGCTTGTTAAACACTTTTTTCTTTTAAATGTGTTAGTCTTATAATAGTGTCTGTGGATGTACGTTTTCTTAACAAAGTAAACTTGTTTTGATCACAAACTAAAAATTTGAATCTACTATGTTTCTGTTATTCCTCCTTTGCTCAGTTTTCCTTCTGATCCATTCCCTGCATATTGACCTTTTAAAAATTTATGTTCTTTAAGGAATCAAATGTATTTTCAGTTAGCATGTATGTTAGCAGCTCCTGAACTTGCTAGTCTGATAGCTTGTTTGTCTGGTGACAATTTCTCACAGCATATTTTAGTTTACACTCACACTCCTGTTGCCAGATCTAGGTATTTGGTACCACTAGATACTCATTTTATACTGTGCTGTATCACGCTGTGGAAAGTTAGTATGTAATATGTCTTGTTGAGTAGAGCAGCGTAAAAGACCACTTTCCTCTGAAGTTAGTAAGATGCACAGAAGAATGTGCTACCTGTTGTGCTGTGTGAATTGCAGGAATTTAATGAGTAGGCTCTTGGTGTTAAATCCACCGTTTGCCTTTTTTTTCTTGGTATATAAAATAGCTAAGTGATCTTTTTTTGTGTTTTCTTGTGTTTTGCATGTAGCCTACTAGTGTTTGAGCAGCATGTCTTGCATAACTTGAGATGTCTGCAATATGAATGTCTGCCCATGAGTTATGCCTCTCTTGTAATCACTGTAAGTCTACAGTGAGAAAATGAAGTCTAGAAAGTTACTTATTTCATCCCAGAGAGAGACTTTAATTAGACAATTAATTAAAAAGTTATGTAAATACATCAAGTTAGGCAAAAAGGCTTGTGCTCTAGGACCTAATGAATTCACAAGCACAAATGTTAAACATGAAGATTTTAAGCTTCAGTGAATCATGCATCATATGAATGATAAATGAAAACTATTACTTTAGGACTTAGGAATTTTCCTTTGAGACTGGGAACTTTTAGACATTGAGCAATGTTGTTCCCTATTCAAATTCCAGAGAGAGAAAAATGTATATCATCCCAAATGAGTTACATTATTTAACAATAAAAGTATGAACACCGCTTGCAAGTTCAGATAGGGGCTAGTTATTCTTAACCATTATATTATCTGTTTCTAGGCACTGTCAAACACCTTCCGTATTTCAGTAATTATTCCACTGTATGCGATTCCTATTGCCTATTCATTCATGTGGGCACTTTCTTAGCACAAGTAAATGCAACCTCCTCGTGTTATGGCTGAATATGAAAACTGGGGATTTTCTGAACTCCTTTTGCATTCTTTTAGTGTGAAATTCTTAACTGTGTAGCAAATTTGAGAGCTATGTACCGCTTAAAAACTCGCTACTACTCACCCTTCAGTCTGTTTTTGGATGTAAGTGGTACACAGGCTTGGAGTCCTTTCTGCTTTTGTGTTTTAGCCTCATTCACTTAAATTTGTCTCCTGTTTGAATGCCTAAATTTAAATGGTAAATCCTTAAAAGCAGAAGAATTGTGGTGTTTATTTTTGGGACACCTCTCTTCATGCTTTTAAGCAATGTGTAGATCCTAGATAAGTTTGCTACATAGGAAAGGATTTTACTCTTTAGAAGACAAAATGAGAGACTAGTCTGAACAGTCTAGTTAGCCAATTGGCAGACACATGCCAGCAAGATTCACTTGATTGATTTCTATTTGTAGTGCTCAGTCAAGTTTTACTGATGCAGTGAAATTTACTGTGTCACTTTTAACATCTATCAAGATCCTCACAGCCTTCTATTAAAATAATGGTGAAAACTGAGCCTGAAAATCAATTTTGAAATCAATAACTACTGTTTTAATAACCATTCTAATAGGTATGTCACTCAACAATAATTTCCAAGCTAAATAATTTCTTAAGGCAGCTACATCACTGTCACCTTCTAATTTGCTGAAGTAGCTCAAATTTTGAAGCAGGTCTAATAAAGCCTTTAATCTTCTGGGATTGTTAGATAAAAAAATTGTTTTGCTGTTTAAGTATAGTTTTGCCTTGTATTGCCCAATATTTAGGGTAAGTAATCTATATTATTTGTATTGCAGCACTTTATGTGAAGAGAACTAATAGTTTTGGAGAGTTGTCTTATGTGTCTTTCAGGTGCTGGCATTGCACAATGCAACTGTTGTTGTGTGCCATTGCTTCCACCTCCTTCCCCTCATGCCTTCTTCCCCAGTGGAAAACTAGATTGATCACATATATAAAAAGTTCATCTGTTTCTAATATTTGAAAACATTGGGGTTTTCTGTGGCAAAGAGTAAGCAGTGTAGGAAATCCACCAAAGGATTTCCCTCATGCTGAGCAGCTAAAAGTGAAATTACAAGAACGATGAGTGCTGTTCTTGCTTTCAAGCAGCAGTGAAACTATTTCTGCAACAATATAGTGAGATTAGCATGCTTTAGATTGCAAGTGTACTTCAGATTTTAAAAAATGCTGCTTCTTTTTACCGATTATTGATTCATTGTTTCCAAGGGAGAAGTAAAAAGAGAAGGTACTTTAAGCCATTCATAGAATTTCAATTTAATTTCATTGAGAAACTGTAAATTTCTTAAAGCCCTCTGCTTTTGTATCTTCTCAGTGATAACACTGCATGGTTGTCTAGGTTTTTGAGATGATACCAATCTTCCCGAAACTTTAGCGATCCATAATTTAAAAAGTAATATTTAAGTATTTCATCAATCTCGTTTGCTAAAAGAGTATTGTTCTCACTTTTTTTCATTACTATATGGGCACTATCACAATCTTGCTTCTGTAGTGTTTTCCTTTCCACACACCAGCGTATAGTTTATCAAAACCAATTTATTCAGCAAAATATGCAAGGTGGTACTTTAGGGTGCCTTTTTGTAAAGAGAATATTGCTTTGGTAGTTGCTTTGTACCTCAGATGCTGGTCTTGAAAATTCTCAAGTGCAAGTGTTTCCTTATTAGTGTTGTTGTTCTGAATACCTGTGCAGTTTGAGATGTTGCCACTGGTTGAGTGGTGCAGCAAATAGAAAGGTAACCTGCTGTTACTAAACATCAAAGGAACTGTTTTTATCTGGTGGTATTGGAGATGAAGAAAAATTGCCATTAATCTGTTAGAAGAGTCTTGCTGTGTGTGGCTTTACTCAGCAATAAGGAGTCCATATGGATAACTTGGAATTTTTAAACGGGGGCCGACTTTAGTTAAAGGAGGAAAAATCCTTTTCCTGAAATCTCAAGGGGACCGTATGAGGGGCTTTAATTCATAGCAAAGACTTGAAAAAGCTGGATTCTGCCTTAAATTATGGAGCTTCAAGGCTTGCAAGCCTTGGTAAGATTACTTATTGGTAAGTAATAACTACTTACCAGTAAGTCTTACTGTATAATAGATGGAACCAACCCTCTAGCAACTTCATTGTAAAAGCACTTATCCCAAGTAAAAGTAATGGCCTTTGTGAAGCGACCCCAAACCTACCTGTTTGGCATCAGCTAACGTAAAAATGTCTTGGCAGAGCTGAGATACACATGGGCTTCTGAGACCATAACACTGTTTCTTGCCAGTCAGCGACAGTCATCTCCATCCTGTGTACTGAGCCTGGTTTTGCTGGCAGCTCCCCCCACCCCCCGGTCCTTCCTCCCTCTCCCCAAATAACTTTATCCTCATAACACAGATACGCAGTGCTCTGGTCTGGATTTCATTTCTTCAGCTCTGTGTGATCTCGCGCACATTCCTAACGTGTTACCAACAGCCCACGTCTCTGAAAGCACCATATCAGCTTTCAATGGCAAAAGCTCAGAGAGGAAGCAGGCCGGTTCCTCTGTGCACAAACAGCTGGGCAGTTGTGGATGGAATTAATTGCTGATACACACTGGCTGTGTTTTTCTTCTGTTGTCATTTCCTTTGCAGCTGTGAAAAGCAAGTTTTTTGGGCTTTGAAAACAGCACAGACCTTCTCACTGGTAGGGATGCAAAAGTACTGAAATACGTATGTTATTAGGATTTGCATTCAAAATAAAGTCTCTCCTAAGTTGTAACAACCAGCACTGACATTGGTATTCAAATTGCAACTGCACCTTCCAAAAGTAATTTTCGTCTTTGTATTTCAAGCTTAAAAAAAAAATCTGGTAGGGGAAATTGGGCCTTCTGGAAGCAACAACCAGGTTTTTCTGAACATAGGAGTCTGAAGTTGAGTATTGAAAGTAATCCATTCTAAAAATTATCTTCCATCTATAGTCTCGGTGCTATTGTTTCAAATGGATTGATGCTGCTATAGCCAAATGTGAAACAGTCAAGCTGCTGAAAGTCTTGTTCCAGGCCAGCAGTTATGGGAAATTTATCATGGGGTTGGAAAATACACGTTATCAACAGGCTTGCATGTCTGCCTCGAGGCTTCACCCAGCTCATAACGCAAAAACAAACCACCCATCACAAATCAAAAAATGATGTCAAAAGTAGATTCTGAGCACTAATGTTGTCACAAGCTGCTGTGTGCTGTGTTTAGCTGTAAAATCAGTGGAAAAATGTGTAGGTATCTACTGTTGAAGATAATATTTTTATTAGCTTCCACCCTGTAAGTCCACAGATTTTTTTTTTGCTTGTTTGTAAAACTGTTCTACTGCACTTTTTAGTAGAATTGTTACACCTCCCCTACTAGTGGGTTCATGCTGCCATGCAATTTACTTAGGAACATTTATAAGCTGTTTTGCCAAAATAACTATCGTAGGGATTTTACTGATACACAGGAATTGCATGTTGCCTATTTGTAAATAGTCTGATATGTAGAATGGATTGTCTATTTAAACAAATGCCACAAGAAAGGTTTTGTTTTAAGACCTATTCCTAATAACTAAATAAATAAAAGTTGTACAATTGTGCTGAAGATGTCCCCACCAGCTTGTGTTGTTCATTTACTTCTACCACAAGATGAGTATTTCCATAGTCCCACTGAAACCAGGGCAATTATTTGTGGTAAGAAATACTGTGCAGAGCGAGGAAGGGTTGACAGACCAAGATTTAAAATAAAACAACAACAAACCACAAAAAACCAAACACCACACAAAACAAATCTCACACCTCTGGAAAGGAGCCAGGCTTTCAGTCACAGCACCCACATCAGCCCATCTCCTGCAGAGGTTGCTGCAGTGATCTGTGTAGCTGTGCTTGCAGCGAATACAAAGGAGAGCATCCCAGTTTAGCCTGTCATGCAAGGGATTTCCATTGTGAACTTGCATCTGTCATGGCTAATAGCATGCGAGTCAACACCAAACCAAACCTGGCTCACATAGCATGCAGGAAGTTCAGCCGCATTGTAAATCTGAACCAGAGTCAAGCATGCTTAAACTAGCTGTTACTTCAAAGAATAAAGACTACCTCCTTCAAAGGCTTCTAGTTTTTATAGCTGTACAAAAGTTAACTGTTATGTAAACTGTATATGTGCATATATATGCATTTTAATATTTTATTTTAAATATGCATGTATCATAGGCACCCTGTCCTATTACATGTCCCACTAAGTACTTTTTTGGCAGGTAACAGAAGTTATGGAAACAATTAAAATTCTTGTGCAACATTGGAATACTTACTTGTTTGGGAGAGTGGGTGGTGTTTGGGAGGGGGGGAAAAAGGCAGATCTCTACTTTAAAAGCAAAGTGTAAAAGCTTTCTGGAGTGTTTTTACCAATATATCTTTTTGTCAATTTGTGTTTTGACAGAAAGGTCTGAATATCAGGAGTACACTTCTGGGGTTTGCGCTCTGGTTAGCTTGTTAGTAAATACCTAAAAAATCGTAGAGTTGCAGTTGTTTTAATGGCCAATAACCAACTATGTCCATTTCAAGGCACTAAACCACATATGAGAATGTCTTAACTGTTATTTCTGAATTCATCAAGTGCCTGTCTGACTGAGAGTTTAAAAGTGGCAAAAACTCAACCAGGTTTTTAGAACTGATACAGTAAATGTGCAACTTAATTTCATCTAGCAATGAATACCTTGATCCAGAGAGTCTGCAGCTGCATTTTGCTATGGGTTACATGACAGGTTGGTGGCATGATTTGCTTTGCAAACCTATAAATGGGTTTGTGTTTCTGAATCTTGTAGCTGTGGTTTTTCTCCACCCTTTTCTCATGAACAAACTTGAAAAATATTTAGGTCAAGATTTCACTGGACTAACCATATCTGATGATATCTTTTTCAGCTATGGTCTTTGTATATGTATACTTCTAAAACAATTAGGAGGTGTGGTGCAATGTGTTTCCTTGGAGGGAGGAATGCTGTTAGTAAAGATTACTAATTCTGTGAGAAGAGTCAACCACATGAAATGCTAACACTGGAGGAAGAGTCTGTAGCTTTGATTCTTAACTCCCTTGACTTTTGACAATGATTTAGAGCAGAGAAGTGCTTGGTCAGTTATCATGAAACATCAAAAAGATTTTAATCTGACAACTGCATATCAACGTACTAAGAAATTCACTGTCTTTATCAACCACCTGACTTGCTATGTGAATTAGTTACTTGCAATTAAGAAATATTTCATATTGTTCTGCATGTGACTTACAAGCCTTAGTTGACTAATCAAATACACGATTTGGCAGTACTAATGCTCGAGACATCGTTGCATGAACTTTGTGTAAGAGTGGGTTCATTCAATAAAAAAGGAGCGTTTAAAGAGCCTTTTATTCCTGTCATAAAGATGCTTTGTGCTATTGCTGTTGTGCATTTGACAGAATGGTTGGGGATGGATGCTGCGGAAAGTTGGCTTGTTTTTTGATTGTTTTCAATTTCAGATTTGCGTGATTTTATCATCAGTGTTGTGACATGACTGGTGAGTTATAATTTTTGTTTGGGGTTTTCCAGTGTATCTGTGTATTCCATAAATCAGTTACTCTCCCTCAGTTGTTCTGTATATTATGGTTTGGTTGGGATTTTTTTGTTTTTTTCAAAATGTGTGATCTGATTTTTGTGTCCACTTAACTGAAGGAGATTTCCAGCCTCAGTAGGGAATCTTGAGTATATGCTAGGAGCTAAAGGGAGCGCAGCCACACTGGGCACAGGGTTGATTGTGCTGTGCTGCAGTACCATGATTTGCTCTATTGGCTTGTGAGGTTTCAGTTTCAACCCTATAAAATAAAATAAATGAAATATTTAGTTTTGTTTTCTGGTTGGATTTGGATTTTTTTTTGTTTTAAAGCTGAGCAGAAATAGGTAATCTTGATTTAAACTGGAAAATACATTTTAAACTGGCTCTAAAATGCAACACAGCATCATCAGTCATACAGTTACAGCAGTTGATGCACTGTGTAGTTCCCTATCTCAGTTTTTTTGTATCAAGAGTTCAATTTCTGTGAGTATGTTTGCTAATAGACTTTTACTGTGTGTATAAATAGTAGCAGACTAGATATTCCTCTATTAGTCATTGCAGTGGGAGATAATAGAAAAGTCTGTTCTCATTTAAAGCTATAGCAGAATGCATGAAGCAGCCTTCATTAATGTATACTATAATGACATTGAATATAATAGATTACATCAGATAGTTGTTCATGTGTTTATCATAAGTCTGTTTTTAAATTGCCTATGAAATTCAATTTTCTGGTGTCCAAAAAAACCCAACAAACACCCTCCTGCCCCAGTCTACTCCTCTACCCTCCACACACACAGGGGAGTAAAAGGCAAAGCACCCAACTATTTTAAGATATATAAACTGGAACTGAAGAGAAAAGATAAAAAAAACCTTCTAATTTTTAATAGGTTAATCATACTTTCAACATCTAGAATTAAAATGTTTCTTAGATGCAGTTTTGAGATATGCAGTATTAATCCCAATGTTTTTGGAGGGCATGCAGAGCTTAGCCTCGGAGTCAGATACTCAGTTCTAATATTTTTTTGCATTATTTCCACATTCTGGCACTCCATTTCATTTCCTTGCCTTGCTGAGCACTGAAAGGGAAATAAATTGACATAGTAGATTTTTTTTCCAAACTGGTATAAGGGAAACAGCCTGAAAGATAAACTTTAACCTACTATCCTGTCAACAAATTTGCATTGTTAGAGAAGTAAGAATTTGTATACCATGAAGTCAAGAACAGTATGCAAGGGACAATGCATTAAGATAAAGTGCATATTTGAAGTTATGTTTTTCAGCCTAAAAATAGGAGCTGAAGCATCCCACTCTCTGATTTGCTTTTCCGTAACTTTGCCATAAGACAAGTTCTGAATATTTTTGCTAGCCTAAAGCAAGGAATTTTTAACTGTGATGAAAGTTTAACAAATTAATAGGAAAATTATGAAAGAATTTACACTATTACTGTAGCTTTGAGATGCTAACTTTCTTAGAAGTCTATACTGTCTCTTCAGCATGCCACAGTTCAGTTATGCAACCTTGGGAAATTTCTCTCCCACTGAGTGCACTCACCCTTTATTAAGGCTAATGGGAATCATGTGTTTGTGTCAGTGGGAAAGCAGACCCTTACAAATCTTTCTGGTAGATTTGGTGGAAACAGAGCTCACGTTCATCATTGCTGTGTTCTGGGCAGTCGGATGTCTCATTAGCAGGACATTAATGTTGTCCAATGCACTCTTTAGTGGATAAGAGGATGTGGTGAAAATATAAAATGTGTGACTTCTCAATCTTATTTCCTGTATCCTTTTTGCCTGCATCCTTTCTCCTACACAACTCAATCATTATTACCTATTACCTGGTGAGTGTGATGCTGGGGGTGCTTCAGTCCTGCTGTTAGACCACTCAGCCCTGAGCTGGTACTGTGGCTCCCTTTTCTGTGGAAACTTAGTGCAGCTGAGTAGCAACCATTATATTTTCAATTCTTCTAGAATTTAAGGCAGGGAACACATCATAAACACTGAGATAGGAGCCAAATTTTGGTGGTGGGACTGTCAATGTACTATCTTTAAAGTGATAGCCACGTGCTGAGGGAGTAAACAATTTTGCATAGATCTGCAGGGAAGAGCCTGTGGGTGGTGATGGGCAAGAGCTACACCAGTGCTTTGCTGAGCAGATGTTCCTGCAAACTGTCTGCTAACAAAAACAAACCTGCCATCACCCTGCCGGGTCGTGGGGTGGGCTGGTTCTCTGTGAAGCTGAGCCCTTGGCCAATGTCCTGCAGTGCACAGTGGGAATTCACTTCCCCTCAGGAAACGTCAGCTTTTGGTGTTTTATCTCACAAGGCAACTGGACAAGGGAACAATAGGCTATTAAAGCATTAGAAGTAGGCCAGCTACTAATGACTCTGTCCTTACTTCATTGTCCAGGTGATGCTAAAAGGAGAGGCTGGCCACCCTCAGAGCTAATCTGGTGGCTGGTGTGTGGGCCCAGACTGGTCATGGGTGGGTAGTGAGAGGTGGCCTTGAGGGAGGCTGGAGGGCTACTTCCTGTGAAAAGGGCAGAAATTGAACTTAGAAATCAAGAGTGGCAAAGTAAAAGTGTTGTTTGATTGGTTTTGTTGATTTGGTTTTGTTTGGTTTTGTTTTCTTCCTGGTACAAAATATGTCTTCATTCTACAGCTTTTAAGACAAAATTATTACATCATTGATTTTTGTAATTGTGGCTGTAAGAGTGGCTGGAAATGGCTGAATTGCGGGTGAAGTGTCCAATCATAAGCAAAAAAGGGCCTTTTCAGTCCTGCATGGAACAGAACAGACAGGCTTTCGCCTCCCATGCAGAGTCTACAGACCTGATTTTATCTTGAATGCTGCCTCTGAAGCCATTGTCCTTCCCAAAACTGTGCACATCTGCAAGCAATTAGATAAATTATGCTATTGCTATCTGGGAAATTAGTCAAACTTGCTGTACTAGAAACTTGTTGTTTTGGAGAAATGAGGATATAGGGGAAACAAACAAGGCATGCTCCAGCTATGTTCATCATTAAAGATGTGCTTTTAAGGCACCTTACTGGGAGCGCTTTTATTTCAATACTGGTAAAACACTTGAAGCTTCAGAGTGAAGGTACATTTTGAGGAAAGTCAGATGGGGACACAATATTCAGATGTTTGGCAGTAGCTCCTCATTTGTATAATGGAAACAAGTTTCTTAGTCCCTCAGCTTTTACTCACATACATACCCTTAATTACAAAAAAAACCAACCAAACAAAAAACCAACCACCTCCCCCCCCCCAACACCCCAAAAATAAACCAAACAACCCCAACCCTTAGAACTCCTGAGGACATTTCAGATTGTCTTGGGTAGAGTTTTCCTATCTCTGTTGCCAGAGGAGGAGCCCATTCAGGACGCGAGTTATTTGTGGATTGGTTGATCTTTCTATGATGAGAAACAACAAGATGACAATGCAAGTAGTGTTTGTTTCTGGACTGGTGTACTTGTTGCATCCTGAGAATTTTACATATTTTGAGAAAAACACATTAAAAAACTAATAACAAAGAATCATGGCATTTATTTTCTGGATAGCTGTCTACTCGTTATGTAAATGTATTCCTTAGCACTCTGACTGGAAGCCTCTCAGTGCCCTCGCTCTGCAGCTCTTGGATTGTATCTGAGTATAGTACCAAAGACTTTGTCATCAGTTAGGGAGTAAAATGAGCTCTCCATGAAGGAAGAAATATTTGACAGTTAGGATGTGCATTTTTTTTTTTCTTTAACAGTTGAGGAAAAACAAGTGATGACAGCAGCTGTGCCACGTGAGCAAGTGTGTCATGAGCCTGCTGGGCAAGGCATAGTGAAGGGCATTATTCTGCTGGGAGGTTGGCACTGGCCACTGCCCTCTGGAGTTGCCACAAAGGATTTTCTGTTCAACATCTAATGCAACAAGCACATTCATATGTTTGCAGAGGGTTTCCATGGAAACAGTAAACTGTGATGCTAGCAGACAGAGGCAAAGGTTATACTATTGTAGAGGCCCTTTTGTATTCCTTTTAAATATTTCAGAGCAGCTATATTTCTTAACTGATACTCTGAACCTATGTAACAATCATTCTAGTTTTCTGGCTTGAGGTTTTTACAGAGCATTTGTCATGGTTGTAATGGGGAGGTTAGATAAGCTGCAAAAATAACAATGAATGTGTGGTTGGGGTTTGTTTTTTTTGCATAGAATCACTTGAATATCATGAGTTATGTCATGATTTGAATTTTTTTCTTGTGATAATGGTGTAATTGGAAATGAAAGAACTTCAGGCTATTCTACACCTACTAGTAAAATTCCCTCTTCTGTTGAGTGCTTTTATTGGAACTGATGGAACTGATTATTTCAGGTCCCTGTTCACTGCCACCTAGGAAATTTTGAATGCTGATCTCCAATCAGAAGTATGAACCTATCCTACTAAGAGATAATAGTTAGTTTAAACATTGGCTAGACTTTAGTGTGCTTTGACAGTGCATGCTGTCTTTAAATTTAAACTATAAATTTACTTTTCCAAACATATATATTGCTTTGTTTGTTCATGTTTCAGGAAGTACTGCCACCGTGGGCACAAATGCTACTTATTAAAAGAAAGCTTAAAAGAAAGAAAAGTATTGGCTGTTCTTCTATATTATTATCCAAGTTCCCATTTGACTGTCGGTGCTTGCAAAATTGTGCTTGTTCCTACATTCAGTTTAGTTCTCATGGAAGGGTTGTCTTTTGTTTTGCTTGTTTGTTTTTAAATTATTGAGCTCAGTTCTGTGCTTGTCTGGGCTCATTCTGCATTGTCAGCAAGAGGTGAAGGTACCTGCTTGTTGTTCACCTGCTGCTCTATGAAAATGAGATCCTACCTAATCACACTGTGCATGTGTTCACTCTTGCTATTTAACTTCTGAACCTCTTGGTTCCTTTAAGCCAAATGTGGCACAATGGTAAAAAAAATAATCTTGTATGTTACTAAAGTTGATAACTGCTTAGAAGAGAAAAAAGTAGGATTCCGATAAAGTTGAACAGATGTGAAATTCCATCTTATCGTAAGGCAATAACTTGAAAGTCCAGTAAAAGTGTATATAAACAGTTGAACTTGTGATAAAATTGCAGAACCAAGAGACAATTTAAATTCTCAACATTTAAAGTGTTTTATACTTTTCTAAAAGTACAATAACCTCTCAGGGTATAAGATGTTCCCATCTAATATTGACAAGTAATCTAGAGACATTGTGTTTCCAAACAACGTCATTTTTGGAAGCATTCACACGTGTGTTGTCACAATACGTGAAACAGCACTTAGTAACTAGTTTCTGTGTATGTCCCATACAAGGATTAAACAGATGACTTGTAGTACTTACTGGTTTGGGCAGTAGTTCCTAAAACAGAATGAAAAGGTGAAATGTGCCATTAGCTCAGATAGCTGTTGACTTCTGGGCATCTAGGTGTGCCTATAACCTGGTGTACCACGTCAGGAGGGGCTGGGAAAGGTTATCTTTGTCTTATATTTTCTGATTTAAATTTTGGAAGTATAATTACTAAAAGCTTTGAATTCAGTGCCTCACTAATGTGACAGTTAAAAACAACTTCAGAATAGAAACCTGTTAGAATGTCTCCATCTATTTTAGTCTTACAGAAACTTTAGTCTTCTAGTCCAGTATCACTCAATTGCAAACAACTCTTTGAATATAACATGGAAATACACATATCAAAACCCTGTCTTCATGTTTCATATAGCATAATTGTATAATTGCACTCTGAGGAACAGAGACTGTGCACCAGGTAGGAGTAGTTTACATTATGAATTCCATCTTTCTGAATTTGAAGCCAGAAGTCAAAAGTCTCTTCATATAGTACAAAACTTTGTATGCTTTTTGTCACTTCTTCCTGACTGCTTTGCAGTACAAACTCTAATCAGTTTTGATAAATTATCACAGAGAGTATGATACTGATGAGGCAGGCAGAAAATCAAAATCCCATAGTAATTTACCAGAGAATTAGAAAGAACAAAACAAAAAACCCACATGTACTCACAAATGGCATCTTAAAAGCTTGTTCCAGTGTATACTGGAAGCATCACTTGATACCTGGATTTCTATTCAATCTTAATTCTCTTTGCCCAAAATAATGCAATAAATTAGCAAGTTAGAGCAATGCATCTTAACAATACAAAAAAAATCTTAAATACTGCCTATCTCTAAAAGCATCATCCACTGCTATTCTTCCAGAAACCTTTGAGACTAGATTCATCCTGCAGATTTTTTTCCTTTTTGGATTAGGAAATGTGGTTCATCCACATCCCTCTGTGGCTAATGCAGAGAGCTATGGCTGCCCTGAGTCAGTGTTGCCCTCTGCACTGTTCCAGCACATCTATGGAAGCTGTCATGAATGAGCTTGTGGCAGGTGTCTAATCAACTATTATTCAGCACTTGATTAATAAAGTTTTGTGGTATTTTTTTACATGTTCTTGTATTAATACAGAGATATTTAATTCCTTGAACAATGCAAGATTTTTACAAATTTTTTCTTAAAAAAACCAAACAAAAAACAACAAAACCACACCCCACCCTCCACCCACAAAAAAACACCCACCACCCAACACAGGTGAACAAGATAACTGAAAGCTATGGAAAAGATGTGGTTTACTTTTACTTCTCAAGCAGATGTAATCTGTATTGCTTCAGATGTTTTGGTTTTTTGAATATCATGACTAATTTTCTTAATATGTACTGAAATACCATGTCTACCTAGGATGGTTTCCATGGATTATTCAAATATTCAAAAATGAGCATCACCGAAGCACAGAACACAGTCATTTTTACAGCAATTGTTAATTGAGAGAGGATGGTTCAAATCTTAAGTGTTCAATGTCAGGCTGGTTTGTATTCTGGAATCAACCACTGCAAATGTTTACAAGTCTCCAGGACGTTGTGTAGCATGCCAGGATGCATCCATGCTTTGTGATAGTGGAGTAGTTTGTTGTGGAGTACGTTATTTTTTTATCCAGACTTTTTGGTGCCTACAAGTCATGATGGAGAAGGAGAATTATGGGATAAAAGTAAATAATTGCTTGTTTGCAATGGAAAATAATAGTAACCTAATAATGAAATATTTTTATATTCTGCTTTTGACTTTTAGAAAACTGCTTAATCTATTGTGCTTAGTGCTGAGTTGCTATACCCCTCACTGTGTGTCCTAGCAAAGCTTTTGTCAGTAAATCTTTAGCACTTGTTCAGGGATATGCTGGCTACTGCTCTGGGCTCATCTGCTTCTCTGTTCAGTGCTGTGGTAAAGTCCAAAATAACTCTCTAACTGCAGACTGGCTTACTTGAAATTCAGTAGAGTAATTTTCCATTCCTGAAAGTGTAGAAGACCTTTGGCTCTCTAAATTTATTTTGCTTTTCTAGTACAATGAGTAAAAGGTGTCAGAGACAAGACGCAGGTCAAATGCAGGCCAAGTCATTTGAGATTAATGTACGTATTTATATAGGTTAAACTTTGACTGCAAACAGAACTTTTTTTTGTTTTCTAGTCAAGATGGTTGGGACTTTTAATTATTTTGAAGCAAGCCGAAGATAATATTAACAATGTGGATAAACACTGAAAAAGTGGTGCTGTACCACTGTAAACCCTAGGAATTTCCCTGAGAAGGATAATTAAAGCAACATGCTTTGAACACAGCTAATTAAGTAGCTGCCTTTTAAACTTCTAAGGAGGGCCTGGCTGCCCCCTGAGCTTCCTCATGGCCCTTCTCTGCTGCGTACTTTCCCCTACCCTCCTCACCCAAATTATTTTTAACCCTGATGTATCTGTGTATCCAGTTTAGACCATAGCTTCACAGAGAGGTCTGCTGGCAATGCTGGGGATAGTGTTTTGAGAGATGCAGAGCTGAAATGTCTTTTAGGAGGGGCAGGATCCTCCTCAAGCCAGCAAGGAAAACATGAAAAACTGTAGCATAAGATATGCTTAAAGGCCTCTAAACATCATCATTTTGAACATATTAGGCATGCAACCATAACCTTATTCATATTCTGCATCTTTGTTAACTTTTCTCAAGTTTTAATGTACATTAACGTTTGTTTCCGACTGGACCAAGGAGGGGAAAAAAATTCCAGTATGTTAAGGCAAAACTAATTCTGATAATGGAGAAAAAAGCAAAATCCTTTGGAGACTGAATGAAATGAGAAAAGACACTGTCAGCATAATTGGGGAGTGGTGATTTACAGGCTTTTGTCCCTTGTACCAACTCATGACTGATACAGACTGTTAAAGTCCTACCAACAGAGCCTTCTCTCTACATCTCAAATTGTAGCTTGCTTTTTTGAGCATTTACTAGAGTAAAGGTGTAGCTTTTTTCTCAAGATGCCTAGGTTTTTATCCATGCTTCTCATTGCTAGTCTGTGGCAATGTGCCTGCTACACAGTCAGACCTGGGCTTTGCTGGCATTGTTTGTCTCACACTTTCATTGATCCCTAAAATTACTGTGTTTAAATTACAACTAAATTACAGTTAAAAATCTTAAGACAACCATAATGTTTCCACTATGTCTGTTCTTCATATGTGATATCAGTATATCCAATTTGAAGCTGTTGTTTTATCTAAAACTTTCTTGGTTTTTGACTGTAGCTATCATAAATCAGCTTTTTTTAAATGCTGTTTTCTGTTTAATATGAAAATGTATGTACAGGTCGGTAAAATGTTAAAATTCCTTTTTTGAGAAGTCAGCCAGTTTCTTTTGACGTGGTCAGGCTGATATTGGTGTGTTATTGCTCCTTATTTAAAATTTATAGTAGAGCAATTCCAAGATCCCAAGATGAACTTGAGGGGGGAATTGCACAGGGTGTGGTGCATAATATAAATAAAGATACAGTTTGTCCTGAAGACTTCATGATCGAAGACCTGGCACAATTTCATCTTTTCTTCAAGTCTCCAATTTCAGATGTCTTCACTGAGATTGTTGGCTGGGATTCCCATTCCTCGCTTATGAGTTACTGAGGGTGTTGAGCTGCAATTCTGAATGGTCAGTGCGTGGTAGTGGTCTTAAATGGGGTCTACACTGAGCTGTTGGTGATGATAAAGGTTAGGATTTGATGTGAAGAGGAGGAACTCTAAGGATTTGGGCTATTAAAAAGTTTGGCTGTGTGCTGCCATACATGAGATCTGTGGTTCATGTGAACATTTGTGAAATCCAGCAGGTGCCTTGTGTCGATCAACTGGAATGCCACTGTTGCAGCCTCTGACCCTCCAGCAAAACCCAGGAGGCAGCTACTTTGGTCATGACATTTCTCAGGATAATTAAACTGCCATAAATCAAGAAGGCTTTTCATGTGCCCTGGAATCAATAAGAGTTTTCTCTGCTGTCTAATGTCACACATTGTACCAGTGACCAAGGAAGGCTCTTGCAGATTGCCAGGAGTAGCCATTGTTACTCCAAATGGTGCTTTCCAGGTTGGTGTGAATCAAGGGGATTTTTAAAAAACTGTTTACCTAACCAACTTGGTTCTACTGCTCGATAACTCTGTCTAGATTTGCATGAAGAGTGAAAGTATTTCTTCCTACATCTATGCTATTCTGAGGCAGCCAAAGAAAAAAGTCACCAGAGGAAGTTGGAGGCATCTTGCAAGAGAGGGAGAGGAAGAGATGCAAAATGTGAAAGGTTTTGACTGCAATCAGCTTTCCCAGTTACATGTTTTTTTCTTCTCGTAAGTTCTTAGTTTTTATTGTAGAGGAATCTAGGTTTCATCATTTTAAAAGGTTTTAGGGCGATGTTTCAGGCATTGCTTGTCTATGTGTGTGGGTTATGTGTCTGTGTACTTTCACAGCTTAATACGGATAAGTACTAACAGAGTGTAATCTTTTAATTTAGCTCTCTGTTGTGTACTGACTCGTGAAATATTTTTAGGTAACTTAGCCACAAGCGATTATGTAGATAAGCAGAGCTAAGTCTTTAAAAAAAAAAAAGGCAGCTTTGTAAAAGGCAGCTTTTTATTGTCTTAAAGTTGTAATATTTTGGAAAATACTACTTTTTTCATTACCAGGCTTCCAGATGTCTCTCAAGCTAGATGAATTCAAGATACTTCTTTCTCACTTGTAATCTACTCTGTCGCTTTGTAGCATGAGTATGAATATGGTTGTGAGAACCAAAAGCTGAAGGTACTTTGATGCTGCAACATTTGCATTTTATCAGAATTTTAAAAACCAAAAGCAAAAAGCAGTTATTCCTATGGAAAACTGATATTTATCTTATGTCTTCATTTCTAGTTTTATAGTAAAACTGAAATACACATTTGGAGTTAAAGCTCCCTGATAGTATTTTGAGGGGTTCCCTGGCTTAAGTAAGCTCAAACACAAACAGTCTGATTTTTTTGCTCTGCAACTATAGCTTAGTTGTATCCCTTATTGATGCTAACTTCTCACAGTATCAGTTAGTGTCAGGAATGGGTAAATACAGGACACTAATTCCATTCCAAATACATGATGAGATTACTGATGGATTCTTTATTAGCCATACTAAATATTTCAAAGCTTATTACTTTTGTTCCAGACATCCAAATGGGTTTGACATGGGTGGGTAAAGGCTGTCATCAGTAAAATAAGGGTAACAAAACAGGGTTAGCAAGAGCTGAAATGCACTGCCAATCTGGGAGAACCCGTCAGGGCAGTGCTGACCCATGAACCAGCTCTGTGAAGCAAGCTGTGCTGCTTGAGCTGCTGAGGAGTGCCTGGACCTTCCTGTGGTATGATGGCCTCCTGGCATGCTGGAGTTACACATGTGTTTGTGTCCTTTCATCAGCTAGAACTGCTGGTTAGAGATGATTGTAATAGGTATAGTCTTAACATATTCTTAAAAGTGATTACATGTGGATACATAGTTCCTTCTCTATAATGTCTAAGCTTCAAGAGGGCACTGGGAGAGAGATAGTGCTTTTATCTTCATTTGGATTTGCCATGAGAAACCACTTCCAGAGAAGACTTGATTTGAATTCTTGCAGGTGAAGTGTTCCTGCTGCCCATTGTCTGACTGAGGGTGGAACTTAGATTCTCATCTTGTACATATGGCTAGGCTTCGCGAACGAAGATCCAGGGAGGGCTCCACCCACGCTCCTCATCAGCGCCTTTTACAAACATGCTGATAAAAAGAGGATAGCAGATAGCACCCTCAAGCCTGCACAATGGATTTTTTTTTAGGTGAGACAGCATGCGCCAAGCTGGACCCACCCTTTAGTCCTAAGGTTCATCTGCCAGGGCCTAGCAAGCTTGGACGCTGGCAGCCAAGTCCTTAGGATGGAGGTTTTATTAGAGTGTCCATCTGTTAGATGGAGCGCCTTACAGGGCTAAATGAGCTCCATCTGCCCGGGTTTGGAATTAGAGTTGTCCCTCTCCTAGGATGACTGCCAGAAGGCTAATGAGCTCATCCTACCCATACAAGGATTATAGGAACATGGGTATCACTCCCCACACTTTACTGTGGGCAATGAGTTTAATGCTCCCTCTGCTATCGGCACAGTTATCACACCAGGGGCCACAGAAGACCCCAAGTGATTTTCAGACTGTGCCTTAATTCTCATCTTAAAGCACAGTAAAAATAGTGACTTCTATTGTGGACTTCAGTATAACATAGAAAATTAAATAAAACCAGAGGAAAAGTGGCTATGAGGTCAGGTTTATATACTTTTCAAGTCTGGTGAGTACAGAAGCTCTGTAGAGTTTAAGAAATAATGTAATTACCAACTAACTCTTCTGCAGTTTTTACTCTATTTAAGGAGGTGATTTTTTTTTAATTGCTTTGTAAGTAGTCCCTGTCCATGGACTCCATAGCATTTCATAAATCCCTGTGTTCCCAAGTAGAGGTGACAGCATTCATCACTCCAAATTGCACCTTAATGTTGTTTCAAAATATATGCACACACTTATATATGTAATAAACTTATATATGGGCAAAATATAACTCAACTTCAGAACTTTCTGGTAAATTGCAATTAATTAGGTAGTTACTAAAAATAAATAAATAAAAAGAAATATAACTACCAAAGAGAAAATTTTCTTTTGAAGGAGCAAGTTTAGGGGAAAGAAAAAAACCCCGAACCATCATGATATCTGTAGGTGTTTGACCTCCTTCTCTTAAAACAAGGTTTTAGTGGCACAATCTATTGTCTTTTTAAAGTTAAAGATTAATAGTTCTTATTTGCTTATATCGTACTGTTATAGGTAACTGCCGTGGCAGACTGTGTGCAACAGTAGAAGAGGATTTACAGTGAAAAATCAACATGTGACATGAATCCCCATTTACTACTGACATTGCAGTGCTTTCTTATGTTTCTCATGGTGTAGTTGCTCCCTTCCTAGTGTGATGCAGGAATACCTGTGTATATCAATTCACCAGCATACTCTGAATTTCTCCTAGCTTCTCTAACCAGTTTTCTCATGTGACTGCATTTTTTTGACTTGAATGTTTTGTGTAAAGAACAGTATAATCTCAAAATGTTCTTATTGTCTGCACAACCCTAACAATTTGGTAGTAAAACACAAAAACATAATTTTATGGAACTAAGCAAGGAAACCTTTATGCTGCTGATGGCTTGAGGGTCACAAAATACAGTAATGGAAACAGGCCAGTTATGTACAGCCTTTCCTCATCACAGGGGCTTCAATACTGGGCAGGATGGACCTTGTATCTAAACTCTAGGGGTTGTATTTTTGAGACTGGTTTTGTATTTTATCATGCTATCACTCAGAAAAGGATAACTGGATATCTCTCTTAGAAAGGGTTCTCTCCATTTAAAAACTGTCATGCAGTAGTGAAGGAATACTAGAATGTGAATGTTGGGTCTTACAGGGTTGTGCATACAAGCTCACTTGTATGAGACTTAACACATGCAAATAACATTTATGGACATGTGTTGGAGCATACTGGCTATATCAAACCATCATTGTAGGCTTGGGGTGTTCCCCCCCCCTTTTGTGCTGTAAAATGTTGGTAGGCTGGCTTGCAAACACGGAGGTGCGGAGTGCACCTGTAACAGGCTGGGGTGCCTTAAGGAGCCTTCCTTAACAGAGAAGAAATACGAAGTCATCAGTTAAAGGTAAATGTATAGCCATCACATTCTAGGTGACTGTCAGCCATCCACTGTGTTATCTCACTTTTTGATTGTATAGCATAGTTGGCTCAGTTCTGGTTTTCACTATATAAAGTGAGTTGCACAGATTAAATGTTTGAGTTTAATATTGCACTATATAATTGGGCAAAAATAGCATTTTAGATTCAACACAAAGCCAAGGTTCAAATAAATCAAGTTCTTATTTGTTAGGAAAAATTATATACTGCTGCCACATAGTCTCCTTAATATGGTATCTGAAAGGAGATGATGATTATTTCATTAGCTTACTCTGTTCAAAAGCAGAAAGGTTTAAATACATAGTGCTCAGTTAGAATATTTGATTCGTAACCAGTTTGGGCTGCAGCAAATTGTTTATGGCTGCATTGCTACTGGGAGAAGTGGTATTAGACAACCCTGCATCATCATCATTGTTTCAGCACAAACATTTGTGTAGATATGCAGTTAACTGGCTGGGAGAACTGCTACAGCTGAAAACAAATCAGTTTTTAAAATCCCAGGGTTAATAAAAATAAATAAAACCCCCAAACAAATAAACACTTAAACTCAGTCAAAGAGTAGTTTCTCCTACCCATTCCACCATCTGACCTTACAAACATTTGCTGGTATGAATCTGAAGAGGTGATATACGGAGAAAGACTGAATGGTTGGGAGAAGGTGTGTGACAATCAATGGCTACAAGTTCTTCCGGAGGGACAGGCAGGGAAGGAAAGATGGTGGGGTGGCCCTGTGTGTTAAAGGATGTTATGAAAGCTCTGAATTTGAGCACAGGGATGTTGAGATTGAGAGTGTTTGGATTAGGTTAAGGGTCAACAAATACGATATTGCTGTGGGGGTCTACTACAGACCTCCCAACCAGGGCAGTGAGGTAGATGAAACCTTCTATAAGCAATTGGGAGAGATCTCACGGTCACTTGCAGTTGTTCTTGTGGGAGACTTTAACCTGCCAGGTATCTGCTGGAACTACAACACAGCAGAGAAGGAACAATCCAGGAGGTTCCTGTAATGTGTAAAGATAACTTTCTCACAGAGCTGGTAAATGAACTGATCAGGGAGGGTGCCCTGCTGGACCTACTG
>VWZO01007981.1:0-18811 GCA_013396975.1 Bucco capensis
TCCTCCTGGTGAAAGGAGGGAAGGGAATCCTTGACAGCTTGTAGAGCTTCTGCCTGTTGCTTTTGCTGCAGGGTAGAAATCCACCAATCAATTTCGTTCTCATATTCCCTGATACTTCTTAATCTATCTACTTCCTCCCTCAGTTCAACTACCTGCCTGAGCAGGTCATTGATCTGATCACACCTAGCGCAGGGGGGCGGTCTTCAGGTCCCCCCAGTAGGGCCAGGCTCAAGCACTTTCTGCAGAAAAAAAAATATTTTTTTTTTCTCTGTATTCCACAAAAGCTACACAGCTTTTGAACTGCCGCGGCTTTCCCTGCTCCACCCACTCCTCGCCTTGATTGGCTGGTGTGGACTTCCTGGTTCCACCCCAACTCAGGCTGCTCAGGTAGTGCTGCTATCAGCAACCCCCTTGCACAGCAGGTCTAAAACTCTCCCCCCGGCTCTCCTCAATCGGGATGAATGCTCTCTCAGCGCAGCTTGCTGCTCTGTCTCGCAGAATAGCTGCCTGTAATGGTCACACAGCTTTTGAACCACTGTGGCTCTCCCTCCTCCGCCCGCTCCTCGCCTTTATTGGCTGGTGTGGACTTCCTGGTTCCGCCGCAACTCGGGCTGCTCAAGAAAGAAAAAAAAAAAGCTGCCACAGATCTGTCTTCTACATGTTTACTTGCTCCCATGTGTCATCTCTTCAGGGAGCCTTCTTGTTGCATACAAAATATTTTTATTTCCAGAAAATTAATGGACTTCTCATTGGAATTGATAACCAGGAATATGTAAGAGAAGGCTGCATCCAGAGTTAACTGAAGGTAGAGATATCATCAGGGAAGGAGAGAGATATGTTGGACACTTGGGTTTTTGTTGTTTGTTTTTTTTTTCCAGTAGATTTGCAATTTCCATCTGACATGGAGTTTAGTATCACTCATGAGAGAGATATACCCCTTGTCATGTGAATGCACCCAAGCACACACACACGTGCTACTTGGAGATTTGGCCAATGATGTGCAATTTTCACTTTTTCTCTTACCACTTCTTTATTTACTTGCTGAATTTCTGACAAATAAAAACCTTCTTAAAAATTCAAGAAGGTTGAGAATAAATAACCATAAAGAAAGAAGCTTTTCATGATTTTTCCTTGCTTCTCCGCCTTTTTACCTTTATGTTCTCACAATAGTTTTAGCCCATTAATGCATTTCAAGTTTAGTGAAATTTTGTTGCTGTATATAGCCAAGACTCTAATTAATGTTCCTGTTAAGAAAAAAGGTTGTGACACAGCTTAATAGTTATCTTGGAGGGGGGGGGGTCTGGGGGGTGTATTCGATTTTCTCCATTTTTTTCCTGATTGGTCAGTTAACACATACTCAGAACCATTCACAAGGTATTGATATCTTTCTCACTGGTAATAAAAGAGCATAGGAGGAAGAAGAAGGTATTTGGAGGAGAGTTAACAGACACAGGAATGAACTTGAAGGTGAAGTGGACTTCATGGTTGTGACAACATGAAGGTACTCTATGGGCCTGGGAATGGGCAGAAGAAACGGGAAACATGGAGTTGTTAGCAGGAGGACTTAGTGGTGGAGGACATGCACCTGGAAGAAATCAGATGTCGTTTATTTCAGTCTGGCACCCACCAGCCTGTTTATTTCATTTTTCAGGGAACTACTGTCCTGAAACCTCCAGGCATTTTGGCAGGTATTGCAATTGATATTCTGACAATGTCTGAAGTCTCTAGGCAAAGTTTCTCTTTTGCTAATCACTGTATATACTCAAAATTTGAGAGCAATGAAGTCTTTGAGTCAAAGCAAACCAATATAGACCGGAGCAGAGAGTCTGAAAATTACTTTGGTGAAGTCTCATGGATTGTGGGACTAATGAAATGGTACAAGGAATGCCAAAGTATTATTTGTTTCATTTGAGGCATCTTAAGTATTTAATATGGGTCAAATCACATAGAACTGGTTGGTGTTTACTAGAGAGGTGCCTGAATGACTTAGCTGTTGAACTTTTCTTCAACTCTGTTTGAGCTCTACTTCCTGCATATTCAAATTTTACTTACTGAGGAACATTTTATAGGCCATTGAAATTTTACACAAATATTGCAGAATAGCCACTGAATTAAAATTTGCTGTTTATTCATGTTTATGCTTCATGGCTAATCCTATGGGCCACACACAAACACTGCCACAAAACCTATAATCTGAATTGTAATAGCTTGGAGCTCTGACTTCAAATTAAATGAGATGCATAATTAAGTCTATTAAAAGCTTTCCAAGAGTCCACTTACACTACCTCTATACCAGAAAAATGAAGAATGGTTGGAAATATTTTCAGCACTGGAAGGTGTTTATCCATATTCTTATGCTACTAGACAATGTAACACATGACATGGTCGCTGTCAGCATTTTGTCCATGGGAACTAATGCTCTCCAAAATTTATTTCCAGGTGTGGTTCAGAGACTGATCCAGAAACCTTGTGCAGGTGGCAGTTCTCAGGTAGCCAGCCTATTCTGGGTGTCTCATTGAGGCTGTAAGCCAGCAACTGGGTGTGAATTGATTTTAGTGCCTGAGAACATTCTTGGGCATGTGTACTTGCTCTACATGTGTCAGTCTAGTTGTGTTTGGGGTGTGCCTGACTCAGATGCTTAAACTTAGTCGAATTGCTGGGATTTGGGACAGAGGTGAATTTTTCCTCAACTCAAATTTGCCTTTGTGTTTGTTTATAGAAAGGGACAAAGTCTATTTTCCAAGTATTGTATGACCAATTGATTTCTTGGAATAAGAGTTTTAGGATATTTATGAAGTCCTTCATGGCTTCTGTTAGCTGTTGTGGCAACTTCACAGTTTTTCCTACAGTCTCCACTCTGTAAGAGAATCTTGTTGCCTCTCCTGTGTGGGAACACAATAAGGAGAACATTTGTACTCCGTCTAAGCAAAAAAGCCATTGAAGAGCTGCTGCATTCAGGGAGACAGGACTTGGTAATGGAGACAATCCATTTAAGGGCTCTATTCCTAACTTCAGGAGGGGAAGGAAAAATGATCTGTTTTTCCTCAAGTCACAGAAGTTCAAGGACAGATCAAATTCAATTAATAAGACAACTTGAAACACCCACTAAAACCTTTTTGCTACCGAGAAAAAAGCTTAAGGGAAACAGAAGTTTTGAGTAACTCCATGCTCTGTAACCAGACCAGTTTTACTCTTTGTGTGGTAGACATGTTAATTTCTAAAATGCAGCACTTTGGGAAAAGTTAGCTCAACACTTACATTTTGCATCTGAAAGTAATCAAGTAGAATAACTGTTATTTTTCGAGACAGATAAATACAGGGAATAGTAAAATGTAACTCAGGTTGTTTGTTTTTTTTTTAATTAAATTACCTGTATTTTTGGACTTTCAGTGGTTACACATTTGTTTAGGATTTGTGTTTAAATATCTAACCACCATAGCTGCTAATATGCCTTTTCAATATTTGCCACCTGTGAAAACAAGGGCAAGTGTCTTAAGTTGGCCATATAAAGCTTTGACCAGCAGATCTTCCTTCATCTCTGCAACAGACTTGAAGCAAAGGTGTTGTGATTGAGGTAAGAGAGATTCTCTAATTGTTTTGTAGCAGTTTTTACTGTATTGATACATGTTTTCTCTCTGGGTTCTGTTTCCTGTTGGTGGTCTCCGTTCAAACTAAATCTTTTCTCAATAACTCTGTGTCAGTGTAACACATGAACAAAGTCAGAGGAAGATATTTTTGTGTGAAACCTCTTCCAGGACCTAGCCCTCTCCAGCTATGTTTTAGCTGTCTCAGCAGGTTGAGTTCAGAAAAACATGCAAGAGAATATTGCACTCAAAGGAAGTAAGGTGGATTTTTTTGTTTGTTTGGTTTTGTTTTCTATGTTTCTTTAAACTGCCTGATCAGTAGAGAAGATCCAAAACTTCAGAGAAATGTGCAAGGGGTGGCTGAAAATCTCATTCCTAAAGACCTTTTCCTCCTGCTATGCCTAAATTTGGCCTTCTAATAACATTTTTATAATATACTGTTGCACAAAGAACACAGCAAAAGCCCATTTAGCTCAAGACCAGCTGCTTGTAAAGGCTGGATGAATGAGCTGTTTTTTTCTTCACACTCTCCTCAGTGTGTTTCTCAACACCTCTGAATTTAATATTACTTTTTTTTTAAGGAGGAATTGGGACAGGATTTTCCTTTTCATTTTATAGGTCAGTAACCTTTCATGAGCTGTGCTCCAGAAATGTAAGAAGGCATCTCTCAAGCTCAGTATCTTGTGATCCAACAAGTCTTTTCAGGTATATTGCAGTCTCTTGTAAGTTCACCAGAGTAATTCACCTGAAGGATGTAATTTTCATTAGTCCTGTTTGTAGCACAAGAAAAAACGTGAGCACCTTTAATATACTCAGTATTTTCCTCTTAGTATAATATCTAAAAGTTGACTTACGTGTCTGCATATAGGCATGTTGCTACATTTTGAATGCTATAGTATATTCTCTGAAGTGCGTGTCTTCTGTAGTCCTTCATCATATCCATAATCCCCAGGAGGATGTGTTTGTTACTGTATTTAGGCACTTGAGCCATTCCAGTTGTGTGGAAAGATTGGCCTTGGTTGAATACACAAAATATTGCTAGCCACAAAATACTTGTACATATTCGATTACAAAATTGAGCCTACTACAGTTTCTTAGGAGAGAGGAGGAAGCCAAAAGAATTGCTCAGCACCTCTGCAGGAGCAGAGACGATGCACAACAATGTTCTTCCATATGGAAGCAGAAAAGCAGTTATTGGCATGTTGATGTCAAATAAGGAATGATTGTACACTCCTTCACTGAATGTCTTCTGCTTGTAGGTAATCAATAAGAGACAAATTGAAACAGTTAAAGCAAGGTCATTTTGCACACAATGCCATAGCTGTGTAGCCTGTGGACACAGGATGCTGTAGATGATAAAATTTACACAGCTTCAGGGAGAGTTGAACTGAATGGATTTATGGAGGAAAAATCTATCTTGGGCTGTTCAAATGTTGCTGTTAGTTGAGGTGGGCAAAGGAGAAAAGATAGCAGGAATTGGGGTACTTGACCTCTCCTTAAGCTGTTTCTAGACACTACTGTGAATGTCTGGCAAAGAAAAACAGCAGGTGACATGGATTTCTTTATTTTCTTAAAGTTGTGACCAAAAGTTTAATTACATTTTGAAAGTCAAAATGTTTCATTTCCACTTGCCAACTTAAACCTGGTTTGTTTTACAACCAAGCCAACTTGAGTCTTCCAGAAACCTTTAAAATGGTTTTATTTTACAGAAAATTACAAAATCTGTGGTTTTTTTCAAGTGTGGGGATTTTTAGTGGCTTTTTTTCTCTTTTTTCTTTTTTTTTTTTTTGAAAGAAAAACTGACATTTTTGTATTAATGACAGGAAACTCCTCTTTTTCTTTCTTGACGCCCAAAATTGATTATATTCATACAACTGTCCTTGAGGGAAAAAAGCTGCCTTTTTTTCCCATGCTATCATATTTGGTATGAAAACAAAACAAAGAAATAACAACAATGGACCAGAGAAGTAGTCATGGAACATTGGAAACCAAAGGGAACCTAGCCAACTGCAGTCATTTTTCAACCTCGAGGAGGTTGAGGGGGTGAATATTTTATAGTTTGCTAAGTCACCTGTCGAGCACTTTGAATTTCTTGAGGATGAAAGGCATTATGTGAACATAAGTTGTTGTTATTAGGACTTGTGAAATGTGAAGACATTATTAAAGGTTGTGGTCAAATTTCCCTAGGCAAAAAGAAATTCCCGCGTTGGTTTTGCTCACTCCCATTGGATGTGTACAAGGTGCTTACAGCTGGCTGACTCCCTCCTCTGTGTTAAACCCCATGTCAGTGGTTCCTTTTTGTTGGCAGAGTGTTATTTAATTTCTGGGAAATTAGATTTACTGGGCAGTTCCCAGTGCTGCTGGATGTCAGACAACTCATCCAAATACCATTCTCTATTGATGTTTATTCTTTTGCCCTTGAGGGGCAAATCTGGACACTTCTTCATAGCTGATGTTTTGTTATATAGGAACATTAGTTTCTGAGGTGAAAATGATCCTAAGGCAAGCCTTTCTCATCATCTTTCCCAGCATATAGTAATCCATAAGATGGGGCAAATACAGTGGAACCTACTTGTTCTCCTCAGGCTGCAGACGCAACCTATAGATTGAATCAGAAGAACTAAATTAACCTGCTCACTTACTTTCTGCAGTCCATTTCTGCCAAAAACACAAATGCTAGTGTTCATGACAACTGACAACATCCCAGTTTTTAAAGACTGACAGTGAGGTTGACACTGTGACAGCCCTTCTTCAAAACTTACCTCCAGCATAGAAGATAAAGGGTCTGAATTCACTCCATATTTACCTGGAGAGTCACACATTTCATATTAAATATCAGAGATAATGTGCTGCTAAGTTTTACGAGCAAATTCACTCAGCAGCTTTTGGTGGTTTCTGGCATCCATCCAAAGCTGCTCTCCCAGAGGGTCACAACATGTGAAGAGACAGGGGTGAGTTAGCACCCATTTTATGTGCCTGGCTGGGAGAGGAAGCGGAGGGGTATGATTTGCAGGTGGGGCAAGGGAGGATTGCTTCCGTATACCAATTCAGGGAGACTAGGGAAAAAAGAGCTGGTCTGAACTTCCACGTTTGTGTATCACTAGGATCTCCAGGTACTGGAATAGAGAGAATTTTCTGATTCTCTTAACCAGTGCCTTGGTAACTTGCTGGATGCAGCTAGTGATTGCTGTGTGTGTTACCCTACTGACATCACTTTGCCTGTTTTTGCACTGTCAGTTTTTATAATTTTAGGAATATGAGCACAGTCAAGAAGTCTCCTGGCTCTTTAAAGTGCAAATCACTTGAAATGGAGCAGCAGCCCAGAAGACAATCTTGGCCTTTGCACATTTTCCACTGTGCTGGTAGTGACTTCAGTGTGTCCCCTCACAGACGTGCAGCAGGTGCCACATTTTTATATAGGTTTATAAAGGAATTGTGCAAAAGGGCCAGCAGATTGGGAAGCACACAGAGATACTTGTTTTTATCTGTTTCAGCAGAAGGAGAAGCAAATCTGTTGTTGCCTTCTGTCCCTGGGTTTGACAGTTTGCCAAACATGGGACATGCTAAAGGCTGCTGAATGAGAGCCAGAACAAATGTCACCGTGGTCTTCTGTGCATTCACCTTCCTCTTCGAAAGCACCAGATGTCCATCCAGGGAAGAGGCAATGCCTCCCTTGCCTGGCATCTCATCCCTTTCTTCCAAAGTTGAAATCATCCAGCATGAAGACTAGGAAACTGGACTGATTTGAGGGCAGAAAGGTGGATGAAGAATGGGGAGGGAGCCCTGGGAGTGGCTAATACTCTAAACTGATAAAAACTGCTGGTTTAGGTTCTTTGAGGTAGGGACTCAACAGGCTCCTACAGTGCTCTTACCATCTTTAAATGCAAGCACTTTAGGCTATTTTAAGCCTTCACAACAGGAATAACAGAGCAGCATGTAAAATTTTTTCAGCTGACATTCAGAGGAGGGGAAGCTGCAAGTAAGGAAGAAAAAGCCTATAAAATTCCTACCTCTTCCACTATGAGCCACCTCCAGGGTTGAAATGCATGACCAACTGTGCTCCTTGCACAGCTGTGGAAAGATCCCTGTGGTTCTTCATGAAGACCTGCCAGAGGCAGGTGTCTGTCTAGGAAGAAGGGTGCTCTGCAAGAAGATTGCCACTCTCAGAAGGGGAGGAGGCGATCACTGTAATACCTTGTTTTGCATTTGCGTACTTCAATCAAGAATTAACAGAGGATGAAACCTAATCAATTCCTGGGATGCAATTAAGTCTGCACATCCCTTTAGATTGTTAGAGTTCTGTGTAACCTGCTCTAGGTTCTCCTGCTCTTGCAGGAGGCTTGGACTAGATGATCTCCAGAGGTCTCTTCCAACCCCTAACATTCTGTGATTCGTGATTCCTCAACTTTGGTTTGTCTTTCTTAGAGGCCTCTAGCTTCATGGTTGCTCCAGGAAGACAAGAAATAAACCTGTAAGGAATCTCTATGAGCACAGAGATGACTGAGAAACCAGTCCTGAAGGATTCCTGTCAATCTCAGATGTACATGCATTGCTGTGTGTGGTATGCAAAGTATACACTGAAAACAAAGTAAGCTGCATTTTCATCCATGTGAGAATGTTTATCTCTTAGAACTACTTCACATGGTCCTGTCTGCAAGAAGTCTACTGTAAAGGGATAGTCATATCTTAAAACACAAAATCTAAAAAGAGTGTGAGAAACAAGCCCATATTCTGAATAAAATCTACAAAGATTCATTTCATTTCTTAACTGGCTTCTCTGGAGAATGAGCTGACCCAGACCTCACAGTCCTATTTCATTTGATATGAAAAATCCAGGTTTGTGACAGGTGTATTTTAGACCCCTAGTTCCAAGACTTCTTGGAAATCAGCATGAAATGCAGCCACAAATCAAGATCTGCTTGTGAATATACAGACTTTTACTAAATTAGAATATATAAGTTTTTAACCACTCAGTTCATGAATTCAGTTACATAGAAAATGGAGAAATATACTTTCTTTTAGCTCCATTTATATTAGGACAGCTTTGTCCATGTGCTCACACTGGTCTGACTAAGCATGAAGTATATGATCAAAAAATCTCCCCAAATATCCAATGATACACAAGTAGAGTCTGATTCAGAAAATTACTTAATTGCCTGTGCAGTTTCATCTCAATGAGTAGTACTCTTAAAAAGTCATATGAATTGCTTATATAAGATTAATGCCTCAGGTGTATTATCTATATGTCTTATTTAAAGGCATTTCACTGAGTTAGGGTTCAGGCTAGCCCCTAATTCCTGGTTCAGCATGTGTAAGGTTTCTCAGCATCCTTAGGTCACAACCCCTTTCTGGAAGTCAACCAGTTTTGCAACTCCTCTTAAAAGTAAGAGTGAAAAATCTGCTGGTAATAACATGGTGAATTCTCTCTAATGTGTTTGCGCTCAGGTTTTCTGAGATCTTGGCAGGAAATATGTGACCTTGGAGAAAAAGGTGGTAGAAGGGAGGAGAACAGCAAGATTCCTGGCCTTGGATTGTAACAACATGTCAATGCCTCACAAAGCCCTTTGATTGCCTTTCTGACCCCGTACTCCCTTCTCCTCCCCTATCTACCCTGGATTTGCAATGCACAAGTTGAGGAACATTTGTTAAAAGGACTTCTAACCTCAGTGTGGTGTTTTCCAGGGGTAGAGAATCGACCGCTTTGTAGCTGCGAAATGCTTGACCCTCCCTGCTAGAAAAACAGAGAACAAAACCGGGGCACTTCATCTCTAGTCTAAATTGGCCAAAGCAGTGGAGATGGGAAGAGGAGGAAGGTGGTAAATATCCAGGCTGTGCCTGTGTTGTTGTTAACGGAAGTAAGGAGTCTTCTGATATTGCCCTTATGACCCGTGTTCTTCTCTGTCTCTTATGAGATCAAGTCACAACATAAGAAAAGAAACTTACATTCCTTTCACTTCAAAACAGATTTTCCAGATTTCAAATCATTGTTGAAGACCATTGTTTAATGGTCATTATTTAAAATATGGGTATCAGAGCTGAACTCCAGATCTTAGTCAAAGTCTTCCTAAAGCAATATATGAAACTAATTTGATTTTCCCAATCCTAGCTGGCATTTCATAGTGTAATGTTGTGTTTTTATAATGTGAATGGTACGTGTTTATGCTGGATAGCTATCCAAGTCACTCCGTTAGGTCTCTATAAATGGCAGTGTAATTGGGAGAATATGTTTACAAACCCTCTTCACACCTCTCTGACTGGTTCCAGCTCTGCCTCACTCTGAGGGTTTCCATTTTGCTGAAATAATCTGGCAAGAATATTTGTTCACTTCAAAGCCAAGAGTTTTAACTCTTGGAACACATACATTGCCTGAATCTGATGGGATTTCTCTGGTCTCGTTGCTCTGATGCTCAAGCCTCTCTCTAGCATTAATAGTGTTGTGACTGAGAGGTAGAAAAGGACTAAAAGCTCCATTTTTGACTGTGCCTACGTACCTTCTTGGAGGAACTTGCTGACTTAGAGAGGAAATCTTTCAGCAAAACCAGGACCTAAATATGGGTTTCCAAACTCCTTCTTAAAAGCAAAACCATATTTTCTTTCCTGTTCTTTCCCATCAGGAACAGTATTCCCATGGTAATTCTATACATGCAGGTTTTCCAGCCTTGCAGCTTGCACTTTCCCATTTTGTTTCCACATAATGGTACTGCACAAAGACTCTTCCTCTTTGAGTGGCTAGCTGTGATTTGCAATTAGCTGGCAATATTCAGACAACATTTATGTGGCACTGGGGTGTTTCGGTGATATGATTTCCACATCTACATTCTGCAGGTTTCTGAGCCCATACCTACACAGCATTTCTCAGCTGTGACTCACGAGCAATCGGCCAATCTAGTCAGTCCCAGAACACCATTGTACATTTGGAAACATCCTTAGCTGTAAAAATGTTTGAAGGTCACTGTGGATCCTTCAGTCAGTGACCAGTCAGGACAGATGTTTACAATTGTTTTCTCACAAATAGAGGCCAAGAGCTACAGTAAAGAATATGAATCATTTCTGTGCCCAGTTTATAACTTAGGGCAACAGAATCAGCAGCATTAGTCTTGGAAACTGTTGGTTAAAGCTAACTTGGCCATTTGAATATTCAGAAAAGCATGCAGGGTTCAACAGAAATTATTTTCTTGATCATTTGTAAGCAAGTGAGAAAATAGTTGCCAATTTGCTTATGCAATAGATTTGTTTTCATTGTCACAGCTCTCAGTTTTCGTTATTCATACATTGGGGTAGTCTAGTAAAGCCTAGAAGACACTGTAATCAGGACATGGTAAAAGTATAGTGAAAATTTCCCCAAAAATCTGCCCCTATCTGCGTATGAGCAGCCAATGTAACCAACCTGTAAATACTAAAGCTGAAAACATCTAACATGTCTCTTCTTTTCAACTGCAGACATCTTCTTAGTAAAGTAAGGAAACAACCCATTTCACCAGATGGTGCACAGTTTGAAATGTCAAGAAGATATTAATTCTTTGGTACCTTGAATATTGGTGGAAAGAATATCATAAACACTTCTTTTAAATACTCTCCTCTGTTTTTCTGGAAATTGGAGATGTTGTTGATGGTGCTATTACTGTTATTATTGCTATTATTTTTTATTATGTGCTTTATCTCACAGTTTATATTCAGTACCAATTTCTTTTTCAAGATTTAATCACACACTGAGTTTTTTGAAACATGAATGCAGGATTCATAAAGGAAGTTCATACTCTGTGGTACATTTTATCTGTTTTGTTTCCTTTTGTGGTAGAGCTTGGTTAGCTTATTTTGGATGTTCTTCACTACTGTCAATGACGAGGGCACATGAGCAAAGGATCACGTGCAAATGTTTTGCTGAGTTTTATTCCTAAAGCTATTTAAAATACAGGGAAATTGAGGAAGAGAGCAATTCACTTATCCACCATCACATGTATAATTATTGCTGAGGATGGGAAATAGAACCAGCGCTCCTGAAATGAAAGTATGTTAAATACTTATGGAAGAGGATCATACAAAACCCAGGCCTTATAATTCACTTTTTGGGAAACAACTGGGTGAAATACCAAGATTTACTTTATTTACCTTACTTTATTTTACTTTATCTTGGTAGTTGTGGAACTACAGTTAAAGGCTTATGGAATGTTTACTTCCACTTCTCTGTTTATTCATGTCTGTTGCTCTTTATTGTGGACTTACTTGTACATAAACTCTCTGATTTGTGTTTACTCAGAGCAAGGAAATTTTTACCCAGGACTAAAACATGCTGGAAGTGACAATATCATGAACAGTTTTCAAGGGTAAATGCATTAGGGGATGTTTAGATTGGATATTAGGAAGAATTTATTCGCAGAAGGAGTTGTTAAGCACTAGAACAAGCTACACAAGGAGGTGCTGGAGGAACCATCCCTGAACATGTTCAAATAACATGTAAATGTGGCACTTAGTGACATGGTTTAGTGGACATGGTGGTGATGGGTTGATGGCTGGACTTGATGATCTTAGGGGTCTTTTTCAAATACACTGTACCTTTATAATAAGCTGTCTTCTGAAGTATTTCTCTGAGCTCTTGAATATCTTCCAGCCTGTTTCTTATGGGTATGAAACCTGATCAGTGTTGGTGTCTTTGTACAAAGGGATGTAGAGGACTGGTGAAAAGCCATAAGCTTTTTATGTGCTTTTTTTCTGCTGGGCTCTTTGAGCATCAGAAGTTTAATTTCAGCTTCAGTCTATGGAAGGCAAAGAAGGACTTTAGCATATATTGGTATCCAAATTGAATATGACCCCTTGAATACAATGTACTGTATTGTTCTTGGAGAAACTCTAATAACTGTAGTGTGCATTTGAGCAAGCAGTTTCTATCAACTCTTTAAAGACCTTCTCCCCCAGACCTGACTCTTCTCAAACATGCTTGTCTTTGATATTAAAGATATCACCCACCTAACTGTTTATCAGTGTCAACCACAATGTTTTTCATGTGGAGGAGGCCATTTCAGCTGAAAACTGATGATTTCCCCTCAAAATAAAGTACATCAACAGGAGGCATGTATGGTTTGGTGTGATGTTGATCAGGCTCTTCAAGTGCCCAGATCAAAACCATCATTGCACCATGCCTCAGCATGGAAATAGCCATAGGAGCACAGCAGGCTCTTGTGAGATGGCTGTGCAACACAAGGGTCATGGCCTATGTAGTATGAAGGAATGGAATCACAGGGGTTTAGGGTTCTTGTGCTTCAGATAAGAGAAAGCCTTAGGACAAGCCAAAGAATAATTAGTGCTTTTTCAGATTGCAGAGGGTAGACTCACTAGTCTGTTCAGTTAAGAGGACTTCTGGGGTCAATCAACATTCAGTTAGAGCAAACACAACCGTGTCTGGTTTTATGCACGTCCCTAATGTGCTCTTAAGGAAAGCAAGTATGACAGCCATTTTCTGCCTCAGCCTTATTGTCTTAATTATTTATCCCTCTCTGGAGCTGTTGCTGGTGCAGACGCTGGAAATCTTGTGCAGGTGCAGGGTTACCTATTAAAATGCAGAGTTCATTACTCCTGTGGCCCATGTGTTGGCTAACCAGATGTTTCTCCATTCTTCTATTACTCTATACCGTTCCCTTATGGTTTTATGAAGGTAAATGAACTTTCAGGACAACAACTTAGCTGTGCTCTGGAGATATTTTCTGGATGGAGAGATACGTAACACAGCATACTGCAGAAAGCTGAATTGTCATGCAAGTCCTTCAGGGAAAAAAGGAAAGATTCTTTATACTCCTACAGCTTCTCTTTAGACTACAACAAATGGAAACAGAGGCTGGGACATCTTTCTAGAAAATCAACTGTATGGTAGGTGTTTAAATTTCTTAAATATCACCGGGGGGAGACTCATTCACATGACTTACTCCACTATTTTAGGTGCTTAGTAGATTGGGATGAACATAGTTCTTCAATGTTAGGAATGGAAACTGTCACTCACTATGCAGAGAAACAATTGATAGTGCTCTGGAGTCCAAGCTACAGTTAAGGGCATGGCTGAAATGTAAGTAAGAGCAATAGCTAGCTATAATTTGCAGTCTCAGAAAGGAATCTGAAGACCATCTGATTGAAGAGACTGAATGGGAATCTGAAGATTGTCCAAGCAAGGAGACTCAATGACATGCTCTGTCTAAAGCAGATACAGCCAGCCCATCTGGGAGCAGTGCTCACAGAGTAATGCCATCAGAGCTTTATTTTGGGGAAGAAATTACTTTCTGAGGTCCTAAGCCCAGCTTCATATCACTTTAAAAAACAACAACAACAACAACAAAAAAAACAAAACCAAACCAAACCAAAAAACAACCTGGATCTGGGAGAGGGAGGGAAAAAGTGTTAATTCTTAAAGATCTCAGGTAAACAATACACAGAAGTTAACAGTCAATAGGAAGATTAAACTGACTGTGGATCAAAACACATCAGGTTTATTGAGGAGAACAAGACATGGAATAAACCCTGCTCTGTTGCAGGAGCTCTAACTAACTGGCTCTGCTGAGGAAAGGGAGGGGTAAAAAAATTACACTGTCTTTCTAAATAAGCATTAGCTAAGCTGTTCCTGGCATGCTTTCCTGACCCAGTCCATACCACCCAGTGGGGTAAATACCTCATTCCAAAAATACCACTGATTAAATGGCTGTGGGATGAGGAATTTAATAAATTCCACACAGCATGTGAATGATAATCAGGCCAGGAGCTTTTTGCACTTTGGCTTGTGGCATATACCACTGGGATACAGGATGATTAAGGGAATAGTCCCTCCTGTCTCCAGATCTCTAGAGATTGTAGGGCGTGCTGAGCCTTCTGCTTCAAGGAGTATAAATAGAGCAAATGAGATGAAATGAGGTGGCATACATACTTTGAATACCAATCAAATCTACAAGGCAGGGACATGGTCCTCTATAGTATCACACTTTTGGTGCTTTAGATGATCTGGTAAATTAACTTTATTCATCTTGCATCCAAGGTATATAATATGCCTGTATCTTTGTTTGATGATTCATTTTGACCATGACAATGGTAAAAGCCATATATAGATCATATATGCTCTGTGTGCCTGGGAACAAGAACGAGATGTTTCCTTACTCTACTGCATTGCTATTAATCTGTTATAGGGATTTCTCATCTGTGACACTTGGACATTGTCTAGTAAGAATTTACTTCTTTACACTGGAAATTTATCAAATATCTCACATAATGAGAAACTCAAACTTGCACATGCCATATTTCTGATCAGAATTCCTCAGTAGAAGCTTAACTCACCCTGCAGCCAATGTATATGAAATGTGCCTGTACCCATGCATGGAGGCCCTTTCAGTTTCTAGTTATAATCACAGAATCACAGAATGGTTTTGGGTTGGAAGGGACCTCTGGAGGTCATCTAGTCCAACCCCCCTGCAGTGGGCAGGGATATCCCCAACTAAACCGTATGGCAGCCTGGTATTCCCAGGTGGTCTCCCATCCAAGTACTAACTGGGCCCAACCCTGCTTGACTTCTGAGATCAGACGAGATCGAGCCTTCTCAGAGTGGTATGGCCATAATGGAAGAAGCCCTTTCAGACTGCATATGCCCTGTCTCCTGTGCATATTTACTGACCTTTGGTGGGATGTTCAGATAATGTAAAAGAATTGGTAACATCCCCTTTATGTGAGTGCATGCCACAAATGGAGGGGTTCTGTCTTTTCTCCACAGCCATTTGGGAAATTGGCTTCTGTGGCTGCTGTGCAACTGCTGGGGCATGCTAAAGGTTTTGCTATTTGCATCTGATTGACACTAAATTCAGTAAGAGTGTCATGGTGTAGATATTGCCATGAAAGGCAAAGATCTAGAAGAAATCAGATCATGGAGTGGTTTGGTTTTTTGTTGGGTTTTGTTTGTTTGTTTAAGTTATGTTCTTTCTGTGTTTTGGAAATAAGAAGTTAAAAGTTGTGTTGTTAGGTGTGTCTTCGAGCAATTTTATCTGTCATTAATCAGAGCTTTGGAGTTGTTTACATCAGCAAGGTTTCAATATAGACTTGGTGCATTTAAATGGATAGGTCTTCAGAGTTTGCATAAAATAATATTTTTTCAATTAAAAAGAAAATCTGTAGTCTTCTTTTGAACAGGCAAACTGCTGGGCTAAATTATATATTTAGAGGGCTCCCTCTCCCCATACCTTGGCTCACCCCTCAACTGCCTGAGTTGTAGGAACGGCTGCCACTTAATTTATCCTTTGGAGAAAGGGCTGACACCCACTTTGTCAGTGTTTCACAACTCATGAGACAGGAGATCACATAACTCGGTTTTGTCCCTGGTGCTGAGAAAAGAATGTGTCTTCCCTGACAGGGGGTAATCAAAGCTCATTTAGCCCGAATGATGTTGCAGGTGAATAGTGAAGATATAGGCTTACTATTCTGTAGTTCTGCTTTCTGGCAAAGGTGACTTTGGTAACCTCTGTATTAGCATTTCTGTGAAATATGGCAGCAGCTTGAACTCTACTGTCTTCTATTTATGGCCCTGATTAGTAATAAGGACAAAGAAATGTGCAATATCTATCACAGCAAGTTATGAGTGCATGAACCAGAGTTAGCTCAGGCAATTGCCTCTGAGGTTAAAGGAGCATTAGTGTGGGAGCAATATCCATCCATGCTTCACACCTGCCCCTGAAGCAATCTTGTGTCATTACTGTGATTACCACTTCACCCAGGGTAGAAAAAGGGTAAGGTCAAAACTTGCTGAATGCTTTCTATTTGTAATTCTGTTAAGTTCATTGGTGTTCAGAGATCATTTGCCAAAGAATAGTGATTTTGGATAGATCTTTAGAAAATCAAGGCAATCTGATGAAAAACCTTGGGGGTGAAGCTTATTTTCAGAATTTGCATTTTTTTCTTTCTATTGATTGCTTTGTTCAGAGTTTCCTTTCAGGCTGGAGTTTGCCATTTTATGGAAATCTCTCCAGTACAACTGCTTCCCAGTTATTTCCGACAGCTGACAAAAGTCTGTTCTGTTTTCTGATGATAAATGATATTCTACCTTAGGAAACTGGTGCACAGCTTCACAAAACCTCTGTTATTCAAAGGATTGGCCAACTGGCTGTTTTATAGCTCTATTTTATTTGGGCTATCTCTAGATATATGGAGTGGAAAATACAGGGTCACTGGTAAACTATAATCTCCAAAGTGGTTAACTAATTTTTCTAAAATTATATTACTTCCAAGATAATAATATACCTTTCCAAATATATCTAAGCTTAACTTTTTCTATTTAAAAATTTGCTTATTTGCACTGCAGTTGAGAAGCATCAATTCTGCTTTTTAGTTATCCTATTCCTCACAGTCATTATGGGAAGTTCTTCAGTTTCTAATCTTTTTTTTCCTATTTGTACTTCTCACCCTTACTTTTGATATGTTTTGCATGTCAATGCCTCTGCTATCACAATGACTTTCATGAGACTGAAAGGAAAAGCAAGCACCTTGATACCAGGTGTCTTGAATGTACTTCTCTCTTAATAAAATGCAATGTTCCATCTGCTCTGGAACATGTACATCTCCACTTCTAGTCCCATCCCAACCTCACACCCCCCCAGCTGTGCACATGTTTTGTATTACAAGGCAAGTCTGTGGAGGAGGATGGCAATTATTGCTTGGTCCCATCTGAAACAAATTCCCAAGATGAAGGATGTCTTCTTAGATTGAAAGTTCTAAGAATAGTAATGCCTTTCAGGCTCTTAGCATTTTAGGTTTCCTTCAAGAAGCTGCATCTCTCAGTAAAAGATGCCATAGGGAACGTATATCACAGAATTGAGGAATGGTAGGAGCTGGAAAAGACATCTGGAGATCATCTAGTTCAACCCCTCTGCTAAGCAGATTCACAGGACCATGTCCAGATGGGTTTTGAATATCTCCGGAGAAGGAAACTACACAGCCTCTCTGGGCAGCCTGTTCCAGTGCTCTGGCACCCTCAAAGCAAAGCTGGTTTTGCTCATGTTAAGATGGAACTTCATGAGTTCCAGATTGTGCCCATTGCCACTTGTCTTTTCATGGGCACCACTGAAAAGAGTCTGGCCCCATCCTTTTGACACTTGCCCTTTAGATATTGACAAGCATTGATAAGATCCCCTCTCAGTCTTTTCTTGAGGCTAAATAGCCCCATTTCTCTTAGTCTCCTCAAATGAGAGGTGCTGTAATCCCCTAATCATCTTCATAGCCCTCTGTTGGACTCTCTTCAGTAGTTCCTTCACTCTCCTTACCTGGGGACCCCAGAGCTGGACAGAGTACTGCAGACATGGACTCTCACTGGGGTAGAGATACTTTGCTGTAGCTTTCAGGTAGAGGTTTGCCCCCAGGATCACAGGAGCTTCTCCAGTGAGGAAGAAGCTCAGCCCATCCCCCAAGAGCACAGCTTGGACTACTGGGCAGAACCTGCACAGCCAGGATATCTTTGAAAGCTGGCCTTCACAGCACGCGTGGGTTTTTTTTTTCTTCTTGTTTTTGGTGGTTGTTTAAGGAAAGTAACTATGGTTTCCACCCGGCAGAAGGTTTTCCGTTACACAGTTGCCAAAGTGGACATGGAAACCCAGACTGAGTGCCAACAGAAGCATACCGCCATCCAGGTCACGTGCTGCAGGGAATGCCAGAGCCTTTCCCTGGCAGCAGGTGGCAGTTCTGAAAACTGCTGTGTGCACTGTGAGAAGGTTGATGATATACTCATCAACAGACAGACAGAGCCCTCAAGGAGGGATGAGGTGGTCCAGGTAGCAGGCTGTAGGGATTGTCTCAGCCTTGTAGCAGGGGACTGTGTATGGTGTGAGCAGGTAGGTGATTTGTTCACCTGAGCTTCACAGCTGCAAGCTAAAGTTGAAAAACTGCAAGCTGAAGTGGGAAGACTTAGGAGCATCAGAGAGGATGAGGATGAAATTGACTGGTGCAGCCAGGCTCTGCTCTCCCTGAAACTGAAACAGGAACAGGATCACCTGCCACAAATTATTCAGGAATGGGAGACCCCTGGACCATCCCTGAAACGAGTTCATTGGGATACACATCTGCCCTACATTAACCAAAAAGTGCGTTGTCAAGGCAGCAAGCTAACTTCTTCCCTGACCACCTCCCCACACCCCCTTGACAGTAAGCAATGGCAACAACTTCTTGATTGGCGTGGCAGGTGTGTTGCCTCGGTTATACCCCCAACTTTCCAGGTGCCCTTG
>VWZO01007982.1:663-35428 GCA_013396975.1 Bucco capensis
GGTGGAGGATAGGGACAACCGAGTCTATTGGACTGTGTGGATTCGATGGCCCTGCACATTAGAGCCGCAAGAGTACAAGGCCCTGGTAGATACTGGTGCACAATGCACCATAATACCATCAAATCACAAGGGTTCAGAGTCAGTCACAATTACTGGAGTAACAGGAGGGTCTCGAGAGCTGACTGTACTGGAGGTTGAAGTGAGCCTGACTGGGAATAGCTGGAAGAAGCACCCGGTGGTAACTGGTCCAGACGCCCCGTGTATCCTCGGCATAGACTTTCTTAGAAAAGGGTATTACAAAGACCCAAAAGGGTATCGATGGGTCTTTGGGATAGCAGCTGTAGAGACTGATGTTGAACAGCTGGCTGCCTTGCCTGGGCTTTTGGAGGAATCTACTGCTGTGGGACGGATGAAGGCTGAAGACTAGAAGCTGCCAATTGCTACTGCAGTAGTGCATCGACGACAATATCACACCAACTGAGATTCTGTAGCTCTCATCAGAGAGCTAATCCAACAGTCAGAAAGGAAGAAGATGATTAGCAAAGCTCACTCACCATATAACAGTCCCATATGGCCAGTACAAAAATCCAATGGTGAATGGAGGCTAACTGTGGATTATCATGGCCTGAACAAGGTTACACCACCGATGAGCGCTGCCGTGCCAGACATGCTGGAGCTCCAATATGAACTGGAGTCAAAGGCAGCTAAATGGTATACCACGATTGGTATTGCTAATGCCTTTTTCTCCATTCCCATGGCACCAGAGTGCAGGCCACAGTTTGCCTTTACCTGGGGAGGTGTCCAGTACACCTGGAATTGACTGCCCCAGGGGTGGAAGCACAGCTCTACTGTTTGCCATGGACTGATCCATTCTGCACTGGAGAAAGGTGGCGCTCCAGAGCACCTGCAGTACATTGACAACATCATCGTATGGGGGAACACATCAGAAGAAGTTTTTGAGAAGGGCAAGAAGGTAATTGCAATTCTCTTAAAGGCCGGGTTTGCCATAAAGAAAACCAAGGTTAAGGGGCCTGCACAAGAGATCCAGTTNTAAGTAATCATGGATTAGCCAGAAAGTGAAGACTTTGGTATGCCACCAAAAGAAGTAGTGACTCAAGCTGAAGAAGCCCTGCCGTACAATCAATTGCCAGATGACAAAAACCAATACGCCCTGTTTACTGACAGATCTTGCCTCCTTGTGGGAAACCATCACAAGTGGAAGGCTGCTGTATGGAGTTCCACACGACGAGTTGCAGAAGCAACTGAAGGAGAAGGTGAATCAAGTCAGTTTGCAGAGGTAAAAGCCATCCAACTGGCATTAGTCATTGCCGAGCGAGAAGAGTGGCCAGTGCTCTATCTCTACACCGACTCAAGGATGGTGGGGAATGCTTTATGGGGGTGGCTGAAACAGTGGAAGAGCAAAAATTTGCAACGCAAAGGTAAACCCATTTGGGCTACCTTGTTATGGCAAGATATTGCTACTCGGCTAGAGAAACTACCTGTGAGAGTACGTCATGTGGAAATCGGGCCACTGAGGAACACCAAAACAACCAGCAAGCAGATCAGGCTGCTAGAGTGTTCCAAATTGATTTGGACTGGGACCATAAAGGTGAACTATTCCTCGCTCAGTGGGCCCATGACGCTTCGGGGCATCAAGGAAGGGATGCGACATACAGATGGGCTTGTGACTGAGGGGTGGATTTGACTATGGATGCCATCACACAAGTGATCCATGTGACATGTGCCACAATCAAACAAGCTTTAAAAACAACCTTATAAACGACTGGGCTAAAGAACATGGGATCGAGTAGGTATATCACATTCCCTACCATGCACCAGCCTCTGGAAAAATTGAGCAATACAATGGACTGCTAAATAAGCACGTTGAAAGCGTTGGGGGGAGGGACCTTTAAGAACTGGGATAGACACCTGGCAGAAGCCACCTGGTTGGTTAATACCAGAGGATCTGTCAGTTGAGCCAGTCCTGCTCATTCAGGCCCTTTGCCCATGGTGGAGGGGGACAAAGTCCCTGTGCTGCATGAAAGGAATCTTTTGGGAAACCTTTGTGGGTATTCCCTGCTACAGGCAAAGGAAAACTCATTCGTGGGATTGTCTTTGCTCAGGGACCTGGACATACCTGGTGGGTAATCATGAAGGATGGTGAAGCCTGACGTGTGCCTCAAGGGAATTTGACCTTAGGAGAAAAAAATGATAGATTTAAATCTACCAAGTGCTAACTACCACAAAGAAGAAGATTGTAACCTAATGATGAGTATGACGTGAATGATATGGAATAAGAGGTTGTCTGCTGCAACCTCTCCACCTTTTACCCCAAACTCTATGTGAATTGCAGCATATTCACATACACATAAACAATGAACAATTTACCCACTCATATATGTTTTTATATATGAATTATTTTTATTATTATATTGTCAAAGGTTTATAGCTAAAAACCTCACGGACATCACGACATGTCCTTAGAATGTATACTGTAATACACTGTGTAGATACACTGTAAGAGAACTTCAACAGATTTACTGGTATGGGATTAAGAACCACAGTTTAGACAGGTTACAAAGAAAGGAATGTGAAATATTTAGACATAGCTTTCACAGGAGGATCTGAAAAGGCCTGAGTCAAAAGTAACATCTGTATTATTGGCCTCACAGACAAGATGGTGACTGAGAAAACAAGCAGTAAGGAGGGTCAAAGAGGAAAGCCCTTTTTAAATCATGCTCATCTTCAGCTGCTATTATAATATCCTGAGTACAGATACAAATCTGAGTCAGCAGCATAGAGATGTTAATTGTATTTATTTGTGGACAGGACTGTAATGATGATGTGTAAAAGGAGGGGAGACATGGATCAGAACTAAAACTCCTTAGGATTTTGGCAGAAGCCTTATCAGGAAGCTTCAAAGAATAAATGAAAGGAAAGATTAAGAATTTAGGAGGAAAATAAGTAAAGAATGGAGTCAAAGATACTAGGTATGATGAGATTTAGTAAGATCAAAAATGACAGTGTGAGAGGAGGATGAAGAACTGGCTAAGAGAGAATCATTATGTAATTTGGTGAGAGTGGTTTCAGCCAACAAAGGTCAGAAGCCAATTTCAATCATAGAATCATAGAACAGTTACAGCTACAGTTACTTCCAGAGACCTTGAAGATCATCGAGTCCAGCCTTTGTCCTAGCTCTATCAACTTATTAAATGATGGCCCCCAATGCAACATCCGCCCATCTCTTAAACACCTCCAGGGATAGTAACTCAACCACCTCCCTGGGCAGNATTTGAAGCAATTTGACGGTGTTTATAACAGCACTGAAGATCAGATGCTTTCAACACAACAGAATGTGAATGAATAAATAGCACAATCATAGAATCATAGAATGTTAGGAGTTGGAAGGGACCTAGAAAGATCATCTAGTCCAGCGCCCCTGCCAGAGCAGGATCATTTTGATGAGGTCACACAGGAATGCGTCCAGGCAGGTCTTGAATATGTCCAGAGAAGGAGACTCAACAGCCCTCCTAGGCAGCCTGTTCCAGTGATCTTGGACCAATATAGTGGGAAGCAACAAAGGGAGTCAGGATGATTTTCTAAGGATCTGGAATGTTAATAAACACTAATAGATCCTTGAATTACAAAAGCAAGGAGCTAGAAAGACATGGTCAAGACAACATTAGGACAAAACAACCACAAGTGTGAGCTCAGGAAATGGGGTAAAAAGGGATCACTGGGGAAAAGAGTTACAAAAAAGCAACAGATGAGAGTCATCTACATTTGCATCAAAAGACCAGTAGAACAGTAGCATATCAAGACAGCTGTATAAAAACAAAACAAAATCACAATGAGAGTGGAACAGAGTACAAAGAAAGGTGGAGTCTTGTGGAATCTGAAGCCTCCATCCTTGGAGATATTCAAAGCAGCAAAAGGCTCCAAGGAACCTGATCTACCTTTGAAGCTAGTTCTGCTTTGAGCAAGAGGGTAGACTAGATGACCTTCAGAGATCTATTCCAGCCTAAATTGCTGTGTGACTGTAAGAAAGAAGAGGGGGGGATAAGCTGGAGAGATGGAATAATCATTTCAGTTTATCAGATTGGGTATGTGTGAAGAAATCATCCAGATTTTAATACAGCTTGATGTACAACACAGGCCCTTAGGAACAGATTTTCAAAGGTACTTTCACATCCAAAAGTGCAGTAAGTAACTAGTGGTATTTCCAGGAGTGCTTATATCTAAGTCTCAGCAACAGAGATGAGATTTCCTATATAAGCAGCTTAGCAGTCTGGGCCCTTTATAAAATCCCAGTCTATACTGTACACATCTTGAACAATGTGAATCACCTTTGAAATCTGACATCAAGTATCAAGATAAGTAGATCCAAAGTGAAAAGTAAAGGAAGCAGAAGGGAAAACTAAACGCAAATAACAATTTAATAGTTATATTTCATATCAAAATACAATCTATTCATGCTTGAATGGTTAATAATTGGTAGGAGAAGAATAAACAGGTGGGAATCCTTTTATCAGAGTTGTAAGCGATGTACTTCTGGAAGCATCTGCCCTTTAAATTATAGTAGATTCTTTTTTATGAACTTGAAACATTCTTATGTTAATGATCACACCAAAACTTCAAAGCCATTTGCCTCTTTGGAAAAGAGCAAATGGGCTAACAATATGGTATCTAGGCAAATCTTTCATCAGGATTAGATTCACTTAGTATTTGATACCAAAGAGATGTACAATGGGCCACGTAAGTAGATCAAAATCCCAGACTCTATCAGAATTTTGGAAGATTATGAGAAAACTGTGACAGTGGTGCCAAGAGTCTGCTCTAACAGAATGTTAGATTTCCACCTAGTTAACACTATTCTTCTTCCAAGGAGAGAACAGATGAACTAAGAAAGGCATTTTTGCTGTTAGATTACACCTTAAGTACCTGTGTTCCCAACCAAAACACACATTCTGATGTTTCAATGTCAAATGTCTAGAAGCACAAAACAAAGGCCGAGTGTTATAGGATATGTAAAAATTGCCCGAGGTATCCATCTTTTTTCCCCTTCACCCACCCCTCCCGACCGTTAATGTGTTTATTTGTAAACTGGGTGGGTGGTAGCCCTTCCCATTGGCTGAACTGCGCGCGTAGGAGCGGGGCCAGTGATGGCGGGTCGGCAAAGTGACCTGCACCCCCACCTGGTGGTCCCTGCCCGGTATGGAGCTGTGCGGAGCCGTGGGGGGGCAGCCCCTGGTGAGCATGGAGGCACGCAGGCTGGAGCCGAGCTGAGGCGGGAGTGGGGTCATCCCGGGCCAGAAGCAGGTGCACACCCCACCAGCGTCTGGGCAGCAACACGGACCCTGCAGCAGCGTGCAGCAAGCAGCGGCAAACCCCGGTGAGCAGCGAGCAGCAGCAAGCCCCAGAGCAACAACAGCCTGCGGCACCTGCAAGCTCCCCCAGAGCAGCGAACAGTGACAATTTACACCCAGGAGCAGCTGTAAGCAATGATAGAAGAACCGGCATCACAGCAGCAAAGCGGCAACGGCACGCTGGGAAGGGAGGAGCTTCCGCAGTGAGGACTGGCGTGAACCCGTGGTGCTTCAGGGACAGAGAAAGTGGGTGGGGAGAGAGACGGGACTCCATCTTCTTTGCGGCGGCGTGCGCAGTGGCCAGACCACCTTTTCATCTCNGTTAAATAGTTATTATTTACAACTCAGTCCCAGTGTTCAGTGATTTCTTTCCTTTGGGGGAAGGGGGAGGCTCTTAAAGGGGCTTCCTTCTGAGTTTGTCCTCTCAAACCAGGACACCAAGATTACTGACTACGCAGAAAAAGAGAGTAAAGGTCACATATTCAGTGTAGGATCTTTTCTGCAGCAGCATTCACACATATATGAAAAGTTTAGGGGCTGGTCTAATATTTTCCAGCTATTTGCAGCTGTCACAGGACTGTAGTAACTTGGTCACACAACAAGTAAATTCCCTACCAATTAGTAACACCAAGTAAACGCAGGGAAAAGGGTGATTAGAAGTGATTTTCCAATGGGTATCTGGTTGGAATATAATCTGTTCTTTTTGCGAACTGAAAAGACAAGTTCTTTCAGAACATAAAATAAATAAATAAAAGCACTGTTTATAATGTTTAGCAACTACAGGTAGTGTCAGCAAGTTTTACTGCTCAATATTCAAAATATATATTTCTCAGCAGTATCCTGTAAAATAAAAAGGTCTCTGAGTAATAATAATATAAAAACTAAGTGGTACATGATATTAAACAAATGGCATACAGAGGAGTATTAAAATGCACTCTTACACATTCTGTATTAAAACCACAATCAAAGCTGCTTATTTAAGTAACAAAAGACTGACTTTCTGATGTTAACATCTTCTGTGTTTAACAACTGAAGAATCAGTGCATGAATTCACTAGTACAAGGAACTCCTCACCAAATCATGCTTTGCAACAGTTTGCCTAAGCACATAGAATCAGATCTTTAAGATCATTGAGTACAACTGTAAATTTAACACAGTACAGTAAATCCACTACTAAATCATGTCCCTCTGTACCTTCAGGGATAGTGACTCAACCACTTCCCTGGGCAGCCTGTTAAGGGAAAGGAAAAATGCAGGTATTGCATGAAAAATACTTTTAGCAGAACACAGGCCTTCTGACTGAAGACAATACCCCATTTGTACCAATGTGTATTTCATTGTACTTTCTCCTATTTTAGCTTGGTTTGTGCTCAGGATGCATCACTCAAACAGAAACAAAACAGATGAGAACATTACACATCATCAGGGAATGTGAACTCAGTTATGATGGACAAAGCCCCAAGCATCCAAAAGAATCACTGAGAACTGGGAGTAGATTTCTGTCTTTTAGTTTTCATGAAATGAAAGAAAAGAGCTTTCTGATCTTAGATATCCTTGGCACTGATAAATATAGTAGTCACTGTGGGACTACTCACATAAATAAGTTTGTAGTACCAGGCCCATCTTTCTTAATTCAAAAACATCCCTTTTCAGACTCAGATTAAATAACCAGAAAATTTGTTCTGTTTTTTTATCAAAAAAATTAAAAATTACAAACTAGAACATGTGTAGCAGGAAAAAAGGTTCTGTAAAGGAATATTTCTGTTTGAATGCAAAGAAAATCTGTTTCTCTAGTAATTAGACCCTATTTCACAGAAACAGACAATATCATCATTGTGCCATGTTTATAATCCAGTAGCCACAGGTCCTTTTTTGCCTCTGCATTTAATACACAGGCTTGAACAAATCTAGTGGGAGGACATCAGTTACTAGCTCCATGAAAATTTATTTATTTCTGTGCTGACCATAACTCCTGATTCCTCTGCATTTTAAGCCATAATTACCAGCATAAAATTATGTCCCATTTTCCTGAATTGTATATGAAATCGATTGATTTTGCATGCCTGTGTCTATTTAGAGAAAACTGTTCTTCATCATTATTTTTCTGAGGGCCACCGTCTTGATCAGCTGGGACCTACAAAATTCCTACCTCCTGGAGGAAGAAAGGATTGATGCTGTTTTCCTTCGTTGTCCAACGCGACCCAGCATAGATAGGTCTTTAGGTCTACAAAACTGTTCTGAGCTACCTCTACAAAATGCTCTGAGCTATTCATTATCCCATATTAGTCAATATTTAAGACCACTGTGAACTGGTAACCACACAATGAGCTCAGCTGAGTGAGGCTGTGGCTGCTGTTGAGGCTCTAATTGATCTAAGTCTTTACACACTTTTAGTCTTAACCCTTCACAGGAAAATCTATGAATTTTGACACAGCACATAAGCCTATGCCATTATTTTTTGCATAAGCTAGAATCTGGCCATGATTTTATGCAGGTGTTGCTGCAAGAAAAAAACTCAGCTTGCTTCCACAGTGGTTGAATTCTGTTGTTTCAACAATTAGTCCCTAGAAGACAAACGAGCCTTCCCATAATAAAAGTAACTTGGAACTAATTTTAGAACATCTCAGCATAGACAACTATTGAATATATCCCTAAACACACACACACTTGAGTGACAAAGCAGAGAGGACACAGTAGTATCAGCTGAGCTCACATCTGCCTTGGGCTACCCCAACTATGAAGACAAACAGATCAGCGTAAGCATAATGAGTATAGGCACAGTCAGTGCATAGCTCAGTTCTGCTCTTACTACTAGGCTGTTAACTCCACAAGTATTTCCTCCTGAATTAAGAACACATCTTTCAGATCAAAGAGTTACTTCGCACAACTTGGAGGCTCCTCCTGTGAAAACAGATGTGTAGACCTTCTTCTCCCAGAGTAGTTATATATTTGTACTATATTTGACTGTTCTTTCCATTCATCTTCTCATTGGTATATGTGCTGTCAATGTTGCACACAGCCTAAAAGGCCTCTACACTGGCTTGGGACAGGTAGGTCAAAGGAGGAGGAAACTGCTGTGAGCAGAGTAATGGACTGTGGGAAATTAGATTTAAATGAGGAGGGCAAGACAGAGGGAATTCTAGAGGAACCAAAGTAGTAGTGAAACATGAGCAGTAGCAAGGAACTGTGAGAAGCTCAAAGGCAATACAAACCATGAAAGCATGAGTAGCACTTGAAGGGAGGGGGAGATAAAACAATCACAGAATCACCAAGGCTGGAAAAGACCCCCAGGATCATCAAGTCCAGCCTATGACCCAACAATACAGCATCGGCTAAACCATGCCACTCAGTGTCACGTCCAATCTCTTCTTAAACACCACCAGGAACGGCGACTCCACCACCTGCCTGGACAGTCCATTCCAGTGCCCAATCACCCTCTGTGTGAGGAAGTGCTTCCTAATGTCCAGCCTAAACCTCCCCTGTTGCAGTTTCAGGCCATGCCCTCTTGTCCTATCACTAGTTGCCAGGGAGAAGAGCCCGACCCCTACCTGACTCCAACTTCCTTTCAGGTAGTTGTAGAGAGCAATAAGGTCCCCCCAAGTCTCCTCTTCTCCAAGCTGAATGGCCCCAGCTCCCCAAGCCTCTCCTCATACGACTTTCCCTCCAGCCCCTTCACCAGTCTCGTTGCTCTCCTCTGGACCCTCTCCAGCACCTCAATATCCTTCTTGAAGTGAGGGGCCCAAAACTGAACACAGTACTCGAGGTGAAGCCTCACCAGTGCAGAGTACAGGGGGAGAATTACATCCCTAGTCCTGCTGGTCACACTATTCTTGATACAGGCCAAGATGCCATTGGCCTTCTGTGCTGCCTGGGCACACTGCTGGCACACGTTCAGCCGGTTGTCAACCAGTACTCCCAGGTCCCTCTCTGCTGGGCCACTCTCCAGCCACTCATTCCCCAGTCTGTAGCGCTGCATGGGGTTATTGTGGCCAAAGTGTAAGACTCTACACTTGGCTTTGTTAAATTTCATGCCATTGGCCTCAGCCAATCGACCCAGCCTGTCCAGGTCCCTCTGCAGTGTCTTCCTGCCTTCCAGGAGATCGACACTCCCTCCCAACTTGGTGTCATCCGCAAATTTACTGACAGTAGACTCGATCCCCTCATCCAGGTCATCAATAAAGATGTGGAATAGAACTGGGCCCAGGACTGACCCCTGGGGGACACCACTGGTCACCAGACACCAACTGGATGTGGCACCATTTACAACCACTCTCTGTGCTCGATCATCCAGCCAGTTTTTAACTCAGCGAAGGGTGTACCTGTCTAAGCCATGAGCTGCCAGCTTTTTCAGTAGGATGCTATAGAAGACTGTGTCAAAGGCTTTACTGAAGTCTAGGTAGAGCCTAGTAGAGCTAGTAGAGCTAGCTGATAGAGCTAGTCAGAACTGTGCAAACGAGGGAAGTTTTGGAAAAATTCAGTTTTACTAGGTTTAAAACTTCCTCATGCATCAATAATAGCACTCATACAAGCCATAATACTATACTAGTTGAGTTTAATCAACATTTTTCTTCTTTCTAGCATGGTTATGGATTTTCTTTAAGCTAAGAAAAAAATTCTTTTCCCCTACTGAAGTGGTCTTGTTTAGTGGTTGCTGAATTCAGGCCTGCAACGGTGTGAAAGCAATTTTTAGACCCCCAAGAGTAGGGCTATTGATAGCAGCCTTCAGAATTGTCTCCTGTTCCTTGTAAAACCAATACTAATGATGTTCAGTGAGATGTTTTAACCAATGACAGTGACAATTCTGTAATTAGGCATTTGGATATTTTTATATGTTTGATAAGAGCACATGAGAAGGAAGGGAATGTCTAAGAAAGCCAAGAATGGTGAAGTAATACTTACAATCACTATCTTAGAGACATGAGAAGACACAAAGAATTGTGTGTGCTCAGATACTGGTGTTAGACTGTGAAGTATCAGACCTCTTGAATTAAAATATGCCATATTTATCCTCATCTCTTAATATAGCTGTTAGACTGAAATATCAGACTTCTTGAATTAAAATATGCCATATTTATCCTCATCTTTTAATTTAATTTTGTTTAACAAGGCCAGGTTCAATGGGGCCCTGCATACCCTGATCTAGTAGAAGGTGTCCCTGTGTCTAAGAAATCTAATCATCATTATTGTCTTGCTCCAAATCTATATATCCTTGCCTCACTTAAAATATTCCCCACAGACTCCATTATAAAGCCTAGGTTGTCCTGTCATCATTTTCCCAGATCTTTTATTGATCATATGATCTTCCAAGTTCCTTGCTAGGAAAAGAATGAGGCACCAAGATGACACGGCAAAGTACAATGGAGTGAAAGAACAAGAAGCCATGGAAGAATAAAGCAGTATTGTGAGGCATCCAAGAAATTGTGCATTTTGGAAGCATGGCAATTAAATACAATAATTAATGCAAAGTGAGTCTTTCTCTGTGCTACCTAGTCTCCTTTCACATGGAACGTGACTTCCACAAGAAGATGCTGGCTCATCTAGCCTCTTGGAGCTGGCTGCAATTTCTAGATGTTTCAGAAGTGATGCAAAGCTTTACAACTTAGAGAGGACATAACTAAGTCCACTACTTTAAATTCAAGATCAAATAATGTTTAGGTCATCTTCAGCTATAGAATAATACAAGAGTATGTGGATAAAATTAACCAGCCTGTGTTAAATAAGATATGATACTAGATAAACTGTAGGGAGCAAAAGAGATGAAACTAGCCAAAATGAATATGCAACAGTGAAGCAGGATATCGTTGGATTACTTGGAAAGAAATCTTGGGATGTGTGAGACAGACAATCTATAGAAATGCAGCAAAAGGACAATTCAAGATACCCCTGGCTCCCCAGCCAGCCACAGCCCCCGCTCCCCAGCCAGCCGCACCCCCAGCTCCCCAGCCAGCTGCACCCCTGGCTTTCCAGCCAGCCGCTTCTTTGGCTCTCCAGCAAGCCGCTAGCTTTACCCTAGCGGCAGCAACCAGCATTCACCTTTCTGAGGACCCGCCTGACCCGGGGCCACCTGACCCAGAGGAAGATCCTCCAGATTGCTTTTCGGGAAGAGACAGGGTCAAAGACATATGGAAAAATGTTTAAAAAGGGGTGGAGAAAGCTGAAGATGTGGCCACGCTGACTATGTTACCAGGAATAATTGATGCAGACTTCACAGGTGAAATACAGGTCATGATGTGGACTCCAACCCCTCTGCGCCATGTTTTAGCTGGGACCCCCCTAGCACAATTAGTTCTTTTTAATGCAATCACTCCAAACAAAGGGAAGGGAAAACATGGCTCTTGTGGGTTTGGATCCATGGGTTTTCCTCATGTTTTTTGGGCTCAATTAATATCGGGAAAAAGACCTAATTTACAATGTACTCTTTCTGTTGCAGGCTCTGATGTAAATTCTATAATTTCAGGAATACTAGATACTGGTGCAGATGTCACTGTAATTGCAAAACAGTCCTGGCTGCTTATCTGGCCATTAACAAGAGCTAACACTGCCCTTGCAGGAGTGGGGGGGCAGACCCAGCCCGAACAATCTCTCTCACAGGTGCAAATTGTAGGCCCTGAGGGCAAGGTGGCTTTTGTCAGCCCATGCATATTCCCAGTACCTTTCACCCTGTGGGGGCGAGATGTGATGAGTCAGTGGGGTTTGACACTGAAATCTGACTCAAATTTATCCTAAGGGTCGCTGATCTGCTGCAGCCCATTAAATTAACCTGGAAGACAGACAGACCTGTCTGGGTACATCAGTGACCCCTTGCTGAGGAAAAACTGCAGCATTTATATGTCTTAGTTACAGAACAATTCGATTTAGGTCATATTGTCCCCACCACTAGCCCCTGGAATTTTCCAGGTTTTGTTATTCAGAAGAAAAATGGAAAATGGCGATTACTGCATGATTTAAGAAAAATCAATGAGGTTATGGAAGACATGGGCTCACTGCAGCCAGGCCTACCATCACCTACAACAATTCCTAGGAATTGGTATATTACTGTGATTGATTTAAAAAAATTGTTTTTTCAGTATTCCCTTGCACCCTGATGATCTCGATCCCTTCTCTGAACATCTCAACCATGTCAAAGATTTCACTGGACGGTCCTACCGCAGGGTATGAAAAAGAGCCCAACAATATGTCAATGGTTTGTTGCTACCATCCTGTCCCAGGTAAGAAAACAATATCCCGTAGGATTGATATATCATTACATGGATGATATTCTCATTGCATCTGCAGATGAGAGTAAAATGAATGCAATGTGTACTGCTGTTGTGCAGGCAACATCAAATGCTGGCTTGCAAATAGCCCCAGAAAAGATACAAACACAAACACCGTCGAAGTATCTGGGCTGGAGAATAGCAGAACAAACCATTGATCCACAAAGTATCTCTCTCCTTTCAGAGATACATACCTTAAATGATTTGCAAAAATTGCTAGGGACTATAAATTAGCTACGCCCAATGCTAGGTATCTCTAATGAGGACTTATACCCTTTGTTTCAATTGCTAAAGGGAGATTCAAATTTGCAATCAGAAAGAGTTCTTACAAAAGAAGCTAACCAGGCTCTGGATAAAGTTGCTACAAAAATAGCCAGTCACCAAGTGTCCCGTTGGTACCCAGATCAGGCTGTACAATTGGTCATAGTGAACTCTGATTTTCAGCCATATGCTCTTTTGTTTCAATGGGATTCAACCCTTCGGGACCCTCTAATGATTATTGAATGGTTGTTTTTACCTCCAAAAACAATTGTCACTAGACCTGAAATGGTTGCAATGTTAATACAGAAGGGGTGCTGAAGGCTGCTCTCCCTCTGTGGAAAGGGCCTTCGAAAATCATATTTTCACTGACATTAGATGTACTTCAATGGTTACAGGAATCATCTGTAGTTTTTCAAGCTGCTATGATTGAATTTACAGGATTTATCTCGATATATCCCCCAGGACATCCCCTCCTCTGCACCCTGCCGATACAATCTTGTCCTAAGTGCAGTCCCACCCCTGTGGAAGGGCCCACAGGACGGACAAAGAAAGCTATTATCACCTGGCAGGATGTGGGGGGAAGGTGGTTGTCTGATGTTACCTATTGTGATAACTCACCACAGATAGTGGAACTTATCCTGAAATACATTTTTGGAATCATGCTCAAAGATTTTTTAGCAGCTTTCTTGTTCCAGGTGCAGCAGCTTCCAGAGCTCTGGCTACTCTGAATAAAATGGGATGCTGGCTTGCGAAAGAAGCTAATTCCACCAGTTCTGCTTTAGAAGATTTGCTAACTGATGTTAGCTCAATAAGGCAAGCAACCCTACAAAACAGGGAAGCCATAGACTTTTTGCCATTAGCCCATGGTCATGGCTGTAAAGATTTTGAAGGAATGTGCTGCATGAACTTAAGTAACCATTCAGAATCCATTCATAGGAGTATTGAGAAATCAAAAACTTTAGCCACTCAGCTGAGGCAGAACAATGAAGGTGGGNTGACCGATGCCTGCTTTCATGTATTCAAAGAATGATCAATCGAAGCTTTTCCCAAGTTTTTGTTTTACAGAAAAAAATATAAAAATGGAGGAATTGTAGGGAGCAAAATAGATGAAACTAGCCAAAATGAATATGCAATAGTGAAGCAGGATATCGTTGGATTATTTGGAAAGAAACCTTGGGATGTGTGAGACAGACAATCTATAGAAACGCAGCAAAAGGACAATTTAAGATACACAAAAGATACGTTGCATATGCACATAACCTTATCTCTGTAATCCTGTCTAGCAATAATGTTAATCTCTGTATGGTAAATAGCTGATGTAACCCAGTGGAAAATTTCAGGCTTGTAAGAAATGGTATATTAAGGGATGTTTTGCCTTTCTGTAAAGGAGAACCAAAGGGAACCTAAGAGAACCTTAAGAACCTACCCTCAGATCTCACTCCAGAGTTTGATACCTGACTGTTACAGGAACAATAAACTTCCTGCCCCAATCTGACAAGTGGTCAGTAGTCTCAATTCGCAGCAATAAACCAGTGATCTCTTCTGGATTTAAATCTTATATGAATGTGCAATAGGTAAGTTGAACAGTATCTAGCACTGTACAATTTCCACAGACTGGTATTGCAGTATTTTTGGCACAGGCTGTGTCCAAGTTGCTACATTATATTAATAGTCTGATGAATGATAAGAAAACTAACCTGCCCAGCTGTTATTGGGATTGGTTGAGAAGTGCATCTGTAACACAAAATAACCAGGTTTCATTTCAGTGCTGAATTCTGGGGTTGCATCAACACAACATCCCAAACATCTAGTTTCATCTAGCAGAATCTGTCTGGATTCAAGACTGATGATCAGGTAAAGCATGATGAGCAACAGCAAGAAAAAGCAGAAATGTGTAAATTAGGAGCAGACATGTTAAGTACCTAGCAGGGCTAGAGAAGTTTGCCCTGAATAGTCACATCCTGAGTTAACAGTCATGAGTATATCACTTGTGTTTCCTATATTTAAGTCCAAATTTTGAGCAAAGAAATTAAACTCATGCAATTTTGTCATGCAGTGAACAGAGGCTCTGCATTCAAATTTACAATGCCATTTACATGAAGACAGTTCTGATTAGTTCCCTACTGTCCAAACGACAATGAAGTGGCAGACAAAAAAGATAAAGGAACAAGATGTGCAAAAAAGACAAGGAATGGATGGTTGGAGGCACAGAAACTGAAAAAAAGAGACTGATGATGGAGTGCTGGCTGGAGAGACAGTGAAAATGAGAAGGACATAAAAAAGCCTGGCAATCCAGTCGTGGAGGAATGAGGGATAAAGACATACAGACAGAGACTGTAGAAAGGCACTTAAGACAAGGAGGTAAAGAACAAATAATTGGCCTGTGCTCGGGATAAAAAGAGAGAACACCACAGGACAAGAAGCCAGTGGGGCAGTGACAACTAGAACTATTCTGCTAATTACACAGGACCGGGTTATACTCAGAGTTATAACAGACAGCAAGAAAAGGGATAAAAAAGGTCATTGAGAACTGAGCAGAGAATCAATAATGACTAAAAAGCCCTTATGGGACTTCTGGGAACCATATTTCAGTTTCTCACAATTCCTGTGTCATTAGTAAATATCTGTGGAGTCTGATGGTAATGAAAAAAACTATCCTGTATCTTATTCCTCCATCAGTAGTTTTCACAGAATATTATTCCATATATCTCTGTATTGGGTTAGGCTAAGATGGAGTTAATGTTTCCCATAGCAGTCCTCAACGCTGTGCTTTGTTTTGAACATAACACACAGTGTTGTGACTGTTGCTGGGCAGGACTGGCACAGCACCAAGGGGATGGATGGACAAGATCTTGGGAGGTGACACAACCGAGACAGCTGACCCAAACTGACCAAAGGGCTATCCCATACCATATGATGCCAGCCCAGTAATAAAAGGGGAAGGAAGGGGAGAAGCTGGGGGAAGAAGACGTCTGTGCTCCGAAAAACCATTATGCGTTTTGGAGCCCTGCTTCCCGGGAGAGGGCTGGACATTTCCTGTTATGGGAAGCAGAGACTAAAGCTTAATTTTGCTTTGCTTTGCTTCGCACACGTGGCCTTGCCTTTCTTTATTTGTTTCTTAAACTGCCTTTACTGACACCCACGGGCTACTTTCATCTCATTCTCTTCCCTCTTGTCGTGCTGTAGGAGGTGTGGGGGGAGGACGTGATAGAGAACCTTTGTGGGTACCTGGCGCTCGGCCAAGGTCAATCCACCACAATCTCCCTTAACAGAAGAATGGCAAAACATGGTGGTACGGATTTTAAGGTTCCAAGCATTTCATAGTTTTTAAGATAGGATTGTTCTCTAGTTTTAAAATGATGCATACTCTTTATCCTTCTGTCTCTCTCACAAATATTTTTAAAATAACTTTTTTAACATTATCAAATCAAGGATGAAGAAGTCAGAAGTGCCATGTTGCCTACATAACCTAATTTTTCACCATCTTGTGATTGGGCATCCTGATGGAGACTAAAGGCATTACTCATATATTTCATATACCATTTTCCCCAGAATACACCTGCACCATACAGTGCACAGGAGGGCCCTGCTCTAAACATCAGTAAGAACTATGTACTGAAGCAGGTTCACTTGGTGAAGGATTTTGAAGAAATTCACTAAAAAATGGGACAGCAGTGTAAGATGAGAAAGAATGGTTGAGGTAACTGGATATCCATCCATAAAGTAGGATTCTACCTGTTCTTGCCATAAAAGATTCCATCTGTAGTAATCAAAAACTTTTTTTTTACAGGCGATCACTGTAAGTATACTCACTGTGAAGTGTATATTTTCTACATGATTCACTGAGATGAAGCATTTGAATTTGCAGAAGTGATGAATGCTCAGAGATACAGTTGGAAACAGGAAGACCCGAGTTGGGCAAAAATTCTACATAACACTAAGGAGTTGAGGCTTTTTGACCTGAGGTCCTCAGGTTGGTCTTGTAGATTAGTGGCACCTTTTGAATGGAGTTTCTCTGGGCCAACCATAAAAGGGAAATCACATTGTCTTCTGATTTCCAACACCTGCAGTATAGCTAATGTTTAATGTTGCTTCATCGCTCAGATGCTAGAGTGCTCATCACTAGGAAAATATCAAAAAGGAATAATAATAATTACTAATTTTGTCTTCAGTGCAGTGCTTAAATACTCTGTAGTAAACAAGGTATGGGGCCACACACTGAACAATGTCAAGAAAACAAAGTATTGAACAGTTGCTCATCAATGACTATCATATATTCTGTGCACTGAAGGAGGAAAAGGTCTTTAGAAAAATAATAATATGTGATCATGTAATTAAAGGAGTTGTCATAATACACATGCATGGGGGTGATTAAATTAACTTGCCATAGCAAAGTTAATTCTGGTATTTATTAGCTTCTGAGTGTTTGGACAATTTAATGCAGATTTTTCAACATATAACATGAAATAACTGAAAATCCTGCTGAGATCTGGTTAAAAGACATCTATTAACCATTTGTATTTTATTAATCCAATTCAAAACAGAATTTACTGTTTTGAACTATTCCAGTTTGTCTGTTGGAAATGCAGTATTGGAATGAGTTCTAGAAACTGGAATATTGGAATGACTATTACCAATTTTTCCTATATTCTACAAAAATCCAGATTTTAGCCAAAATTTTCCTTTAGTATCATAAACAGCAAAATAGGCAGGTTAAAGTATAGAGACCATCTTCTATGTAATAGGCTACAGCTCAGTAGTTCTTGTTGCCTACCATTGTCACTTGAATTCATTAAACTACATGAGTTCAACAGGACATTTATGATGGATTCTCATAAATATATTCAGCTTCCATTAACTTCAACATGTTTCTCAGGACCCCAGAAAGTTAAGACTGCCAATAAACATATAAAAAGGAGGTGAAGACAGGTCAGCTTCAGAGCATACCCACCATCACAGAGTAAGAGAGTTCCCTCATGGGGTCTGTATAGGACACAGGAAACCATCTTAAGTGAGACATTAGTCCCTTTCTACAAATTCTCCAAGCCTTTTCACCAAGGGTTACTACATTGAGTCTTCATTATTGTGCTTGTTACAGGACTCACAATTTAAACAAGCTGTATGCAGCTTTATAAGACTAAATAAGAACAGGGGGAAAAAAAACAAACACTGTCCCATTAAATGAGCCACTTTGTTGTTCTTGCTGTTTGAAAGTAAATTCATATCTTTCTGGTGGGCATTCTCCTATTATACTACTTTCTTGTTTACACTGAGCCTAAATTTTATGTAGTAGTATTCTCTGAAAAGAATCAGTTAATTAATCTCTATAAAACAACTTAAGAAAATCATGTGACCATGTGACCTTGAAGGGTTTTCCTGTAAGAATTAACCACTGACATTTTTGCAACTTATCGACTACTCTTCAAGAAAGCACAGCTTATTTGAACTTAGTAAAATAGATTGAAATAGTATGATATTTATAAATATTCATAGAGGTACAAGGAAATGCCCAGAAACGCAAGCTCACATTCATTAAATACTTCAACATATTATTTACTTAGCCCATTTTTATTTTCATACAGGTTGGACACATCACTTCTACGTCAAATTCTGTGCGTACCCTTAGATGTCCACTTTTATCTTACACCTTCTAAAATCTGAACTTTAATTAAAATATCCTTGAAATTCAGTATTCTATAGAATCTAGAAAAGTCCTCTCTTAACAGAAGTAACTACTAATAAAACATTCTTTAAAAATGTATACTACAAGATTGGTTGCATTACTTTGCTGTATAGCTTACATCAGTCTAAACAATTCAGGAAAAGGGTGAAAAAGGGTAATATCACAAGAAGTGAAGCAGAAGATTAAATTTAGGCATGTACATGCTAGCACTGTCAAACCTCCAATCCAGTCAGTGGATATCGAGTCAGTAAAGTCAGTGCTGCCTAGAAAGGGATTCAGCAGACCACTCACACACTGTACCAACCTCATTAACTAAGAAGGGAGCAAGACATCTGCATTTGGACAGCTGTATTTTGGTATCTTAACACTGAAGAAAATAGCACATCAAATTTTGAAATCAAATCATTGCTTTTAGGTTCTGTTACACAGACTATTTGAAAACAGATGCTGAGACAAGTAGCCAGTAGGACCCTAAGAGATGTGTAGCCAAAACATACATATTTTTATCAGCCCTCTTCAAATGCATACAAGACTAAGCCAAATTAAACCTTCATCTTCTCTTCATATGGATGAGAGGTTTTGTTTGTGAAAACTACAGGCTTATAGCACATATATGGGTATTTATGTATATCTGATTAATTAAGTGGCATCCATTGGAAAAAACTCATTCAAGAACAACTGTGTCTCTTATATCAGCATTTTGATTCAGAGATCCTATCTTGTTCTATGAGTTAATTCCTTACTTTCATTTGCACTCAAAGATATGACGCCCCATCACATTTGTAATATATGGCTACAAATTTAAGGTAAAGTCTCCGTTTTAAAAGCTACTTTTTTTTTCCTCCGGTGTACACTGCCTAGCCTACCATGGCTCGAAGGAATGATGTGCTTTGCTGATGAATAAAAAGACTACATACATGATTTTGCTTTTCTAATCTCTTAAATAAAGAACACTGTCATTTTTCACAGAGGTAGCTCAGTGGATCCTTCAGAACATGCGCTGTATACACACGTTCATAAACTTCTGAAGGTTAAGCTCCTATTTCTCCTGCATTATTTACTTTATGTTACCTCTTAAACTTTGGATTCTTTGGCTTTCCATTTTTAATCATATTTAAGATAAAGCACTTGCTACCATGGAAATACTTCTTCACTTGGAAAATTTCATTGCATGGGCATTTCTTCAGGTGTCTACAAACTATAGCAATCATCATTCCTCCATCATAATTACCATCTCTTATTTCTCAGCAACTTTTAGATATCTTACACAATATACATTCAGCAGCAGATTTGCAAAGGGCTACAGTGACAGAAGGATTTAAACTCTGAGTACAATATTTTAAATGCAAATAAAATTTCAGACCTGCTTTTTTAACTCCTTTTCACCCCTGCCTATGTCAATTTCAGCCATACATTTTATTGCATCAATCTTATTTGATATACTGAACACTCAGTACTGACTAATTCAATGATTCTGACAACCCCACAGTGTATTCTGCAAGTTCAGTTTCACTTGGTACAGTCCAGTTATTCCTGTCTCTAAAGTTAAACACAGTTGCTTAACACAGCCATTTGTATTTTACCTTATCTATAGTAAGTTGTTTTCAGGCTGATCAAACAAATATGTTTTATAGCTACGAAACAACTTTTACCTTTAAGACTAAGATAAACTGATTTTACAACTCTACACATATANTAGAGGATGATAGCGTGTTATGAAAACATACTGCCAGCTTTCAGATGAATACAGTCCCTTTTAAAGGAACACTGGCTAGGAGCAATACCCTCTTAGCAGAATTAATTCTGCTCCAGCCCAAACCAGGACAACATATAAAATAATTTTTATTGCTGTTTACACACTTGAAACTACTAGAAATGAAGACAGTTACATACTTTAGCTCTGAAAGACAGGGAAAACGAGGTAGAGATATTTAGTCAACATTTACATCTGATTCAACTTGATTTCACATTTTATGTGGAATCCAAACTTCTGCTCCCAGTTACTTTTGAAAAATATGCTATCTATATACGTGTCAAAATATAGATTTTGGCCAAAAGGCATCACTACCTGAACATAGCTAATCTGTTGCACAGCAGGAATTAGAACACTGGTCTTCTAACTTTAAATTTCTTGCTTAATCTCAGACAGTTCTATAGACTATATTTCTGAAGCCTGAGGGGGGTTGCATTTATTTACTGAAATACATTTGAGATTATTTTTGGCATCTTTACACTGGGTCATGAAACAGCATGTTTTGGCACCTGCTACCCTCACTAGCAATCTGTTTACTCCAGGCTGTCATCCTTGTGCTACTCCTGGGTATGCATCTGACAGAAGACTTGCAGGTTTGCTGAGATCTGGAGTTTTACAAACAATGGGAGAAGAGCAGCATATGAAAAAGCTGCATTGGTTTTCAAGTGTTTTAGATGAGCCTCTATTTGTTGATTTTGTATTTAAAATATATAACAATGTTATTTGTTCTTATATGTTCCATTTTATTGCTTATGAGTGATACTTTAAGCAAACACAAGCAAAATAAAGTAGAGGTCCTTCCTGCAAAACTCATTTCTTAGCATCTGAAAACATTCATCATGGAGACTTTAAGGTATATTGCACTAACCACCTACTCCCCATCTACTGGGGAGTTCAGTGAAACTCTGGCACTACAGTAATGATTTTGATGGGGAAACAATTTAAATTGGTCTACTAGCCTAAATTGTGTGTCTTCACTTCTCTGTCTACTTGGAGAGATTTTGAACTGAGAAAAAAGTATCTGGTTCTGAAATGGTTTACAAAGACCAATCAAAACCATGATGAGATCCTGTAAATACAGACTGTTAGGAGAGATTAGTAAAAAAATGATGCCACTGTGGAACCAGTGGAAGATGACAGATGTATACAAATTACTTACAAAATAAATCAACTCAGTTTTCACATCTTCAAATATTAAGTAGGAGGAGGCAGGGGCATAATATTTTACTTACATTTATCACCTCTTGGCTATGACTGATAACAGGAGCTCTGAAGGAAAAGGTGCTTCCTGAAGCATAGGATACCTTCCTTTGACTTTGAGCTCTGATGCAGTTCCTATAGAGTTCATTTCACGTAACCTTAGATATTTGCAATATAGGCACCAATATCAAAGCTGATCCCTAGGTTTCCTTTATTCTCACCAGTAAGGAATGTTATTTTACAGACTGATTCATCTGACCTATTTAGATGTCTACTCTTCAAAGAGATGAATTATGCTCTGAAAGTGTCTTATTTCTCTCCATTGACTATAAAGGTAGTCTAACTAAAAACAATTTAGATGTAAAAGACATCTACATTAGGACAGATTTCACCCTAGAAGCCATGAAAGAGAGAACAACAAGAGTGAGTGCTATTTTCAGCAATACTTAACTTCAGTATGATTTTGAAATAGAAATCTATCCTCAAGGTCGTCTGGGGATACTAGCACTGAGAGCTTCTGAGCAGCAATGCCCTGCTCTGTCCTAAACCACAGCAGAGCAGCTCCCTCTTGAAATGTGCAAGATGACCATGTATCTATGTCCTCTATATGTTCCCAAAAATGAGTCTGGAAGAAGACAGGAAACTTGTAAAGTACTCTTCTCTCTTTAAATTCTGTTTGCAATAACATTAATAAAGACATACTACAGAGTCATAAACTGTATTCATATACAGAAAGAACTGATGAGGGTTTAAGAACCTACACATGCTTTGTCCTCCTGCCATGCTTTTAAAAATCTCTTTTAAAACAGTTTCTCATTATAGCTTTTGTTGACTTTAGTTACTTATTCAATGAGTCTCTTCACAGTTTTTATCAAGGATATTCTTACCCTTGGCATTCTTGAGTGTACTGAAGACGAATGTGTTGTTGCAGAAATGTACTTCTGCATCTCTTTGTCTCAGTGTATGAAACTCCTCTTTTATATGCAGGCTTGTTAATAAAAGCTTTATTTCTGCTTTATAAAAAGCATACCTCTGACCTAACTCAACCCTGATTCAAACATTATTTGATCAATGAAGACTTTCTCTTAACTCCATTTGGCTTTCAAATTAGTCTTCTGTGTCTTCCTTGGCTTGAGAAGGAATATACTTCAGTTTGATATAGCAGCTAAGCGATACCTAATCATTCATCTGAAGCAAAATACGCATATGTGCTAAGATCCTTTTTGCCCATCGAAATTTATAAACCAATATTCACAGAGACAAAAGAATAATTTAAGATCAACAAAGCTAAACACTGGAAACAGGTCAAAATAAAGCTAGATGATAAGTCTTCATAAAATGCTGTAGTAGAAAAGGGTATGAGTCTTAAGAAGCTGTAATTATCAGCAAAATTATTTTTTACCTCTTCTAGTCCAGTTACTACAAACACTTCCTAAGTGTTTACTACAAAACTATCAGCTCTATCATCATCAAATTTCTCTTAAAAAAACCACTTTTACTTATGATATTTATTTCCCTGAAATGGGATTTTGATTTATACATGTAGTTGCTAGTGCAGTGAAGAGAGACCATGACCTTTGATAGTGGATTTAACTTGATTTTACATCTCCAACAATTTTCAGGATGATTTAAGGATTAGATATTCTGGCAGGCTGAGCTATATAACCAAAAAAACACAAGAAACTTTTTTTTATTCCTAATACTTATTGGTGATATAACCGTACCCTGATGTTTTTAGCTTCAACATTACTGTTCTCTTCAGTGTGCTAACATCAGCAGCAGCCTGTGATCAATCACAGTTGGCTGGCCCATGCAGTATAACCAACCATGTCTGATGCTGCCTAGAAAATGAAATTTAAAGATTCCACTGCCTCATTTTTGAAACCTCTTAAGTCTAGAGAGAGACTAGGAGAAAGCAGCAAAATTTCACGACTTCTACTACATAAATTTGCAGTGATAATTTATAAACTGTAGATTTAACAACATGTGACATTTTGATTGATGAACTTTGCTTTTAAAGAAGGTCATATGAGGAAGACTTAGACTGCCAAGAGCTAACAGGAACTTGTCATCATGACAGTATATTTGTAATACTCTGTCTGAATTAATATTAGGCATCATTTTGCTTTCTGCATCCCTGTCATTCCATCAATATTCTTATGTATGAACAGTATGATAGATAAGTATAGAGAACTTACTTCAACTGATGAGGGAAGCTAAGATTTCTGATTCTACTCAATTATCTAAGTAGCATAATTAAGATACCAGAAACAAGGAAGGATACCTGTTTTGGCTCTAAAACCAGAGAAAAGAGAATCACAATCCTTGATCCTTAGTTTCTTGCTGAAATTTGCTCAACACTTAGCTAAGTGGCTTGCAGGAAGTTTGTGGCATAGACAAAACGTGAACTCATCTTTCCCAGCTCCAAGATAATTCCCTAATTAATGGACCAGACCTTTCTCATTCCCTGAGGCACTGTAGAACAAGCAGGAAGAATACAAAGCTGGGTAAGAAGAATGTTGCATACCAAGGATTCTTAACACTGCCTAATTAGCATTGGTTTACTATGTCTTTTCACATCCTGGCAGGGCAAACTGAATAAAGCAGCAGGGATAAAGTGCCTTAAAATCTCTTATCTATGATATTGTGCTATATAAGTCTGCATCCTGTAAGGGATCAAATTATCTCTTGAAGAAGTCAGACAACTATATTTAAAAATGCTTAAGATGCTGTACCTTTCTTTGGGTCCATAATACATTACAAGATGGTGCTAATATAAGGCCTAGAATGATGTTTCAACCTGTCATCAGCTGACTCAAACAATCCTCACAAAGACCATTCACACAGAGAAAGAAGCTTACATGACATTTTCGGGGGTTAGGTCCTAAGTTTAAAACTGATCTACTGATCTATAGTATGTCAGTCATGTCAGGTATCTGGAACATAAATATAATCATTAACAAAAGGTACATATCTGATGTTCCTCTGCAGATACAAGATCAAGTCTTAGATATATTTTATGCAGGTGAAAAGAGCAAAACCCACACCAGTAAGGTTTAGCCTGCAAGGTTATGCCCTTGCAGAAATGCAAGAGTAGTAAGACCATGAGAAGTTCTATTTGTAAAATATCAAAGGTAAAGTAGGTAAATATTTCACTTCAGACTCTGGAGCAGTTGGCAACTGCATATGAGTTTTCTCTCTCTGTTGATTTTATTTTTTTTCCTCCTAGGCCCATGGTTTCTTAGTTGTCTTGTTCTATGGAAGAGTCTACAACACAAAGATACTCTTGTGAATCCATTTAAATTTTCTCATGTATGTTCCCTCACTTCTCAAAATTTAAAATTATTTTATTTAGCAGCTCACCAGAAAGGACTACACAGATTTCCCAGGATCCTAAAGCATAGTACAAGAAGTTCTAGGACCTCAGTCTGTCCAGATGAGAATCCATTTAATCATGCCTTGTATATTCTCATTCCACCTTCACAGATTATGTTAATGCTTTCTTCTTATACTTGCATTTCAAATTACTACTGCTTTCCACTGTGATATGCTGTGTCTCATCAGCTCATTACAGCAGATTGGCAAAAAATAGAGGTAAATTTCCTCCTACATTTAATCTGAATTTTCCCTACAATAACAATTACTATATAATGTAATTATCTGATGTACGCTTCCATCCTCCTTCAGTATAGAATTTCTGAGTCTAACGACATTTATAACTGCTGTCTATCATCAAAGGAATCAAGTCAGCAGACCAATATATTTTATATGTGTCTTTATCTTACAAATTATTGAGCTCCCAGTTGAACTTTTTCCTGAGTTTCCTTTGAGGAGTGGGACCTATGACTGTTATTGGAGTTCAATCCCTAAAAAAGTAAGTATTCTGATGTTCTTTTTGGAAAATAAAGGGGATGTGCAGGAAAATAAAAGCACAATTGTGTCCTGCTATACCCTGTCAATAAAGATCTGTAAAAAACCGCTGTCCAACAGATTCTCAGCATGGAATGATACCAGCCTTTGGAATTTCTGGGCAATGCATATGCCCAAGTAAGGATTCAGTAAAAGAAATGGGATGCAAAAATATCTCTGTGATGAACACCAACTGAACACTATTTTCTCTATATTCCACACACATAGAAGACAAACATATCCAGCATTTTTCATTTGAAAGTAATGCTTAAGAAAAATGCATTCTTCAAACATGAAATGAGTTTTATCAATACCCGCATCTGAATTCAGTTTATCCACATTTTCTACATCCACACACACAGTTCAGATGTTCATTTGGTTTTTGTGTCAGCATATGATAACAGCACTGTTTGCCTGGAGGTAGGATGACACTGGGGGAAGCCAAAATTTTATGGATAAATATATATAAAAAGAAACATACAGCAAGCTTTTCAACCTATCCATTCTGCACAGCTGACTCTACTCTTACAGTTTAATGAAATAAAATTTCCTATTTGTTTACAGTTAATTATTATTACCTTTCTGATTACGAAGTAAAAAGAATCCCAGTGTATCTGGGTCCAAAAGGATTCAGGCACTTATTACTGCTCTGTGTAACTTCAGCACCAAGAATAATATATGCATCATCTAATTTAACTGCAAATGACTCATTCAGCATGAATTGTCTGTTTAAAGATAATGCACAACAGAACTCTTAGCTGCATCCCAGAAGTCGTGCAGCACCAGGCAGATAAGATCACAGTGGTTACCAGGAGCAGCAAACGGGAAAAGCACTACAGGAAATTAACTCTTGTCAATAATCTCAAGAGAGTGCTATATTTAGGTCAATTGTACCTGAAATCGTTTGGTGGGGTAATTGCTCTTTGGTCCAGACTCTGCTCTCTGAGCCTGTCAGAGTGCTTGTAGGTCCACTGGATTTGATTCACCAATTTTCTTCCAGATTCATTTTCTAAACAAAAACAGAAACAAAACTTTACTAGAGGACAGCAAGCTCACCAGGAACAGAGAAAAGGACTGGCATGCTATTTAAGCTTTAAAACCAGGCTTTGAATAACTGTATTAAATAAAATCTCATTCCAAGATCCAACTGATCTCAGTTTTCTAGAATACAAAGTCTGAATAAGTGCATATATTTCTATTTTCCTCTGCAAAGACTTTCTTTACCTTTAAATATCTAAAGTGATTTAGAGCAATCTTTAGCCTTTGCTGATCACTTAAAAATCAATGCAAAATTAAAATTATTCTTAAATCCTATGATGTGCAGCATTACTCAGGCTTTAATTTGAGTTGAGTCCTTGCCTGATAATACAACTTATTGTTTTATAATTTAAAGATGTTTTATGCATGTACTCAGAGGAAGGTGACAAATTCAGTTTTAGGAATCCAATCTAATGAGCCACATACTGACCCTTTACAGCAGTCAGTCAGATTCATACAGGTATCAGAAAACAACATCTAATCCTTCTGTCCTTTTATTTCTTAGAAGAAATATAATATTCTGCTTTGATAGCACAAAGTCTCCATCTCCAGCAGTAATATTTCTTCTTTGTATTAGAGTCAGTATTGATATGATGAATTTTAACGGAAAAGCCTCCTCTGCCAGGTATTCAACATGCATTTACCTTCTACACAGACAGATACAGCATTTTTGTAGTCATTACTCAGTGCTTGTGATTAGTGTCTACCATAATTAAAGATGATGGAACTAGATTGGTGAAGAATAAAAACATACTTTTATTAAAAAAAAAACTTAAAGGGAATAAAATACTCTGCTGAAAGCTGAAGTAGGTGCATTAGTTATTTTAGCTATTGTTTCTTGTGTAGAACTTCAAAGATACTCATTAAACTGACTAGATGGCAATAACAGACGAAGTGTTAATGGGGCAGCAGTGGAGTGTGTCGGGAAAATGAAGAGACCCTAAGGGGCTCACCATGCTGTTTATGCTCAGCTAAATTCAGCAGCATTACCATAAATCCTCTAAAAGATACTGTACTCAATTTCTTACATGCTACTTTTCAGGCAAAGAAATACTCTACAAGATTAGAAAATGGGAACAAAAAGAAGATTAAAAACTATTTTCTATTAAACAAACTGCATGTAAATGCACTATTATTACTTTCTTGCAATTTTATTTTAAAAAGGGTCTTTTAATCTTCAAAAAACATGCGAATCTAAGTGAAAATTTCTGAAATTGTATACAGTAACAGAGGTTTTTAAAAAAGAACCATTATTTCCTTCATAAATTTATTTTAGAATTTAAGGATCAGGTTTGAATAACAGTTTTTCATATACATAGTTCAACCGGATGAAACACAACTACACATAAACCAAGTAATTTTTCACAAGAGTCCAAAATTCTTGATTTCTAGCTTTTGTTGGGATTTTTTAAATTATTTTTTATTCTAAGATGGCATTCCGAGGGAGTAAATTAATTTTTGGAAATATAACTAAACCATTAGTTCCAATAATTTACTGCTTAAAAAGAAATATCTTATATACAGTTCTGCATGAATGTTCATGGTGACCCTTAATGTGCCTTTTTCTTTGATCACAGAAAAAAACGTTTCCTAGGTAATGACAGATGGATTCATTGTTAAGGGGAAATGGCCATAAAGTGCTGCATAACTTCAATTATAATCTCAGCTGAAGGTAATAAATAATTATTTACACAGTAAAGGTACCAAAAGAGCCTATGAAATGTTTCATATCTTCCAACCTTAATGATTCTGTGATATATCTTCTTTCTACTTTTGTTTGAACATTATATTGGTATCTACCAGGCAGCAGCTGGAGGTGGTGCTGCAGAAACTACCCAGCGACTGCGCGCCCAGATTTGAGCACCATGGCTAGCGCCCGCTGCCAACCTAAACAGGGACCATCGCCTTCTGCAGAAACCACCAACATTCTCCTGTCCAAATGAGAGCACTTTATTTCTATTAGTACTGCATTTTAGTGTATGTGCTCTGTGTATCCTAATTTGCTGCTGAATTTAAAATATGTTTAAAGATTAAAATAGGATTTTTTTTTCTCCCAATGACATTATCTTGAGATCTATATACAACCTTTGATTATTTGAAACAACGAGAATTAGCAGATGTGAAAATGAATCAGTTGCAAAATACATGGAGATAGAGCTAAGGGGCTGACAATGCTGGCTTCTACGTGCTCCTGACCATCCATTTCAAATTCAAAAATGTGATATCCAACAGCACTCTTGTGATTAAGGGGAAAGCTCTTACGCATATACAAACCAAGCTTCCACATGTGCAGTACCTATTCAGAAACCCGTCTCAGTAGCAAAATGCACATGCAACCATAGGCAACTTGACTGCCCCTGGAAAAATAAAGTCCCCACAGTTTTCCATTAAAATTCTGCTAACAGGAAAAATGCTCTGTTTCAAGAACCACAACACAAAGTTCAATTACCCTTGCACAAGCAGAAACAGAGGGCACTTGTAAGAGGCTAATGGGCGAACTCTCCTTACTGCTTAGCACCTAAGAAAAGCGTATTTAAAAGACAGATCAAACAATATGGTCCCTGAGATGTCGCAAGTAATGCACTCAATATGAGGATGGCAAAAACACCTGGAATTGATACTTCAGCCTTATGAGCAGAAGGTATTTTTAGTAACCACCAGGAAAATTCCCATAGAAAGTTTACATTCCAACTGATGCTGAGAAACAGCAACTCCCACAAAGGTCATAAAAAGCTCTCAGTTCTTACCATTCCTGAAGGTACAGCAGAAAAACTGAACCACTAAAATAAAATCACAAGGAAACATCCAGCTCTACTTCACTCTTACGTACACATTGTCTGCCTCTAAGAGGTTGCGTACTTCCTCTGGTCTGAGTATTTCAAAAGTAGTGGTCACTAGAGTGGTTTCTTGTTTTACTGTTTTTTTCAGGGAAAGATGAAATAATTTTAACTGTTTCCAATAGTTGGATAGTTTTAAAAAAACTGATTTAAAATAATTGATTTAATACTTATGAGATATTTATTACTATGGACAGATTTTAGCTGATGACAGTTTACATAAATTTATAGACACTAAAGTCATGGTTCTGATTACTCAGAATGACATAAATAAAAGCCCAGTGGGCCTAGTCCTGCTTCTGCTGACATTAGACAGGCTTCTGTCAGGTTCTTCAATGGAAACAATATCATAAACCCAACACCTAGAAATGAATATTGAGTCAAAGGTCAAGAAATATAAAGACAAAAAAATTAAAACACATTAGCTGAGTAACAAACAAAATAGTTTTTCAATCAGAATACAAATTTTGAATACAACTGTGAAAATGAAGAAAATATAGCTGAAAAATGTTTTCCCTATCATTACATAATACCTTCTTCCATTAACACATTTAAAACTAAGTGCAAACATTTGTGAGCCTTCACATTAACTTTTATGTAAATCCAGCAACAGTCTTAATTCCAATCCTACTTTGAGATAAATGTTTCCTAGACCTATAGAACACTACTGTCTATAAATGAAAAAGGATTATTAAGAAAAAAGCGGTCTGAAATACAAAAACATAGCAGAGTGAATGCCCCTCAGCAGAGGAAGAAGATATCCCAAGTTGGTATTTAGTGATCTTGGAAAATTTTATAATATCAGCACTGAAAGCTGACAGTCCATAAGCATCCTTGTTAATACTGGATGTCATGTTCTCTGATGTCAAGTGTAGCTTAGGTAGGATTAATGGTTCAAAGAAATCAGTTGCTGCCAAACAAGGGTTTAAAACTGATGAGGAAAATAACACAAATGGCACTGAGGGGAGTTTTTGGAAAGCCTGGATGCCTTCCTCAAACAGTGGGTGAACAGTTACCTCCTGACTGTGAGGCACACTGTAGAAAGTGGGCAACAGTGCACTAATAGCTCCATGAAAAACCTCAAGACAATGAAGATGGTGAAAACACAAGGAAAGTCCTGCAGTGTTACCTATGGCTCTTCCAAAGTGAGTAACGTGTCCAGTGCCAGGAAAATATGGAATCTTTAAACTGTCTTAAGTAGGAGGATGGCACTCCAGCAGAATTGGATGAGTCAGAATGTTGCCCTTTATCCTGCATCTTAAAATCCTACTAAATTATGTTAGGGGAAAGATTGTTACATTAAACACTGTTGATTTGGACGCATTTCAAAAGTCAACAGTTTCTGTGTTCGTATTCACCTTCTCAGTACAGTGTTACCCAGAGAGCCAGAGAAGAAGAAAATCATGCAGGTAACCAATGCAACTTGCCAATGATTAAGCTAAATGTAGGGCAGAGAACTGCCTTTCTGGATCTTTCCTGCTGTTTTCTGAAGCAAACCAGGGGCAGAGATGGCTTCTTCAGAAATACAAATAACTAAACAAATGGAAGTGTAAAATAAATATCATTAACCTACAGATTATAGACCAATACACTGCAGACTATGAACTATATCTAGCAGGAGTTACTAGCATATTTAGTTTTACCCTCCTACATGGACAACTACTGGAGAAGAATTTTATTGTAAGTGAATGTGGAAAAGCATCATGTGTTATTGCTGTGCCTACAATGCCGTATTTCGGGCAAAGCTGTTTACACAGTCTACTGTGCATCAAGGTCAGAACTACCTAATGAGTACAGGTGAAAGTGCTGAGCACCTACTGATTCCTCTGTGGACTAAGGCCCAGTTTTGCCATCTGTTGTGACAAGTCAAATTTTCATTCTCTCTCCTTTAATCCTTAACTGAAGCTATTACCAGTAAGACCATCTTTTGAAAAAAATGGGAGAGTGCAATACCCAGCATACCATAGGATAAAGAAGCCATAGAAGTAGCATTCTCAGTACAATAAAAAGAAAGCCATTGAGTCCGGTCCAGAAAACACACTATTATTCACACATCAGATCCACTTTCTGTATCTCAGTTTGGTGGTGACTTAAACCTTATACCTAAGCCATGTTAAAAACCTGGCACACCTCTTTTAAAGCCTAATGTGCAAAGATGCATATACATTAGAGACAGATAGATCTTTATCTTTTATCCACTTATCTACTTCTAAATAGGAAAGGAGGAAGTACACACAAAAGTCTTACTACTATTTTGCCATGTGCAAATAAAGTTGATTGAATAGTGACTTTTCTCATATTCTGCTGAAATATGCTTTATTAATGTTAGAAAAGAGACATGTATGGGGAGATCCTCTTATTGTCACACCCTGACATCCCAACAGCCGTCACTCTGAAGCTGCAAGTTCTTATGCCCATTGATCAAGAAAAATTGATACATTCCAATTGATTCCTTTTTAAAAATAATTCATATGAAGATATGTAATGTTAAAATTCTGAGAACAGATAAACTATGCATAACTGAATTAAATGCAACAAAGTCTGCATTAGTGCAATACTCATTTCAAAAAAATAGATGCAGAAATGAAACCATTTGTTTTGTGTTAAGTCATATTGCAAATAAGTATATTAGTAGCAAACATACGAGCAATATTCTTTTCAGCATGTTTATAGTACATTATACAAGCTGATGTTAAAATACTACTCTGATTCTGAAAATTACCATTATGTATACTCAGTTGCAATGATTTACATCACAGAAAATTACTGCTGTGAGTGAAACTTAGTGTGTATTTGTACAGTTATGACAAAGATCTGTTTGAAATACAAGTAACTGATCTTTTCGCGACACTTGACAAAAAAACTTAAGTGTAAATACTGCTTACTAACTGGTCTATATTTACAGTTGTACTTAGTGGAAGATAGATTCTGAAATGAAAACTAATATTTACTACTAGTTATTCATTGCCCTTCAATTATTTTGTCATTTCAAAGACAGCCAAATCAAAACCTAAAACAATGTGTGATCATTCACACACTAAGAATAACTGCATGTAAGTGTAAACAGAAAGGGTAACTCTCCTCCAAGGATAACATTTGTCTGCATGAACAACTGAAAAATATTTGAGAAAAATTAATATGGTCCTATTGATCAGATTTCTTTGCAAATGATCTGTGAAAAGAATAGAGCACTAAAATTAATCCCAAATTGCATTTAAAGTAAAAATGTAACCATGGTTGTTACTTTGCTATGTTAAAACAATTTATGGCATTTCAGACTGTTTTTCAGGTGACATTAACTTGTAAACCCACTCTTCTTTCCTCCCCATATTTCAATAGTACTGTCACGTAAGAGAACAGTAACTGGTATCACTACTTAAACCAGTGTGCCTCAAATGCAAAACTGGGGTATACCAGACAACTGTTAAAGAACAACTCAACATAAAACCTCTAACAGCAAATAAACAGGAAAGCAAAATATGCTTATGAATATGTGTTAGGTGAACAAAGCCTTGGTGTCCTCTGATACAGAGGACATGGGACATTTGCAGGGCAAGTTCCTACAACAGATTGCTTTCTAATGGTGTCAAAAGTAGAAAACTAAGGCTGATGTATTAGCTACAACGTGAACTACATCTCACAGGCTTATCTGTAGGGTAAATGTAGAGCAATTCTTAAACGGAAAATAATCTGCAGATGGAGAGAGACAGGCGTACAACTTGTCTCCAAAGGTACAAAACCATATCATTAATAAAATGAGATGTTTAGAATCCATTATCTAATACACTATAGCATGCTTCATCCCTGTGCTGCTTCATTTACATAAAAAAAAAGGCAAAAATGCTTGACTAGCAGGTAGAACAGGTGTTGAATGAACAACTTAGAAATTAACAGATACTGAAAAGTAAAACAAGCTTAAGTTCTATTTATATTCAAAAATATTTGTAATAAGGCCATAAGAAAGATGCTTACAAGAAGGTGTAATAAAAGCCAAAGGAATACTCCCATTTATAAATGAAAGAAGGACAATTCTGCCTTTTCATCACCTCCTTTGAATAACAGAAAAGCTACTCACAAAGTCATGGTAGTGTCCAAGAACTGCGAATTTCTCTGTGGAAACAAGTAATTGTTGATGACTGACTGCACTGTCTTGAAAATCACAATATGAGAGGTGATATCATAACATGCTGTGTGGTGCCAGAGGATGTAATGGCCTTTACAACTGGCACAGAAAAAGCAGGGTCAGGTAAGACACTTTTCCACTTACTGTAAAATTAAAGACTTTAAGAAGAGAGAGAAAAGGAGAACAATGTTTCAAAATTGTCAACAGTCTAATGCCATAGCCTGAGCTGTAGGTGATACACAGTCAGCTACCTGCCATATACCAGAAGTCATCTCATGATGAGTCTGCATATACAGCATGAAATGGACACCCTCTTTCCCCTGAATGTGAAGGGTAGAAGAGACTAGAAAAGACAAGTGAAATGAAGAGCCAGTACTGAGAAGGTATTGAAGACCACATGTTTGTATTGTCAAGCAAAAAACACAAAGCAAAGTAAGGAGACAAGCAAGAGGGAGAGACAAGGAATAGAACAAGATGTCTTAGTGTTGGGACACTAAGGCAAATAGGACAAGCATGAATGGGTGTTAGAGAAAATGAAAGTAGGTCTTATTAACATTCTTGTTGAGAAAGCTAATGAAATATGTGTATAAAAGGTGAAAGTTACAAATAGGATAAGAGAAGGATTATTAAAGTGAGGGGAAGCTTTCAAATAAGTACCAGAGGTACCAGAGGCACAAAGGTCATAGAAATGTCAGTTGAATGTTTTTCATGACTTGCAATATTTTAACTTACAAGAAAGCAATAAGGTGATTCTCAGCATTAATGTTGCTGTGTTAGGTGCTAATACTATCCAAAACCAGCCACATAAGGTAAGATTTGATCATCATGACCAGTATGTCTTGGAAAATCACCATAATTAAAGTAATGATATCAGGTAGCTTCTTCTCTTCACCTCAGCAAGTTTCAAAAGCTTCTGTTCACTGCCACATTTCACCATTCCAGTCCAGTGACTGTTGTTTTCATTCCTTTCCTCACAGTTTACTGTTTTGTGACAGGCTTGCAAAACAGTTAAAACTCTTCAGGGTTTTCTCAGCATGTTCTACTTTGACCCAGCTCTCATTCCCACAAAGGAAATAGTGTTGTAAGTCAAAGATCCTAACTAAAGACACGAAGGATGGCAACCTATCTTTCTTCTACTACAAGACATAGAATCATAGAATCATAGAACAGTTCCAGCTGGAAGAGAACTTGAAGATCATCAAGTCCAGTTTTTGTCCTAGCCCTATCAACTTGCTAAATGATGCCCCCCAACGCAACATCCACCTGTCTCTTAAACACCTCCAGGGATAGTGACTCAACCACCTCCCTGGGCAGCCTGTTCCAATGGCTGACAACCCTT
>VWZO01008003.1:0-18650 GCA_013396975.1 Bucco capensis
AGGACTTGGGGGTCATGATAGATGAAAAGATATGATATGATATGGATATGAGCCAGCAATGTGCACTCACACCCCAGAAGGCCAACCAAATCCTGGATTGCATCAGGAGAGGCATGAGCAGCAGATCTAGGGAGGTGATTCTGCCTCTCTACTCTGCGCTTGTGAGGCCCCACCTGGAGTACTGCATCNAGGTTCAGGTTAGATATTAGGAGGAATTTCTTTACTGAAAGGTTTGTGAGCCATTGGAACAGGCTGCCCAGGGAGGTGGTTGAGTCACCGTCCCTGGAGGTGTTTAAGAGACGGCTGGATGTTGTGTTGGGGAGCATCATTTAGTGGGGTGATAGGGCTAGGAAAAAGGCTGGACTTGATGATCTTCAAGGTCTCTTCCAGCTGTAACTGTTCTATGATTCTATGATCTTTAGGGTCCCTTCCAACCTGGCCATTCTATTCTATGAAAATAAAGCCAAGCCAGCACTAGCTATCTTTCACTGGTGATTTAAGAAACACAAGGCAAACATTTTAACAAATAGTACTTCCCATAGGAAGTAACAACTTCAATTTTATTACATGCTTGAAAAAATAGCATGTCTCAGAAAACAGGAAACACAGTTTAACAATTAACAGATTTCTACATGAAATTAAAATATAAAAGGATGATGTCTTACTGCATCAGATCTGTATTAAAAGAAAAAGGGTATACTACTCTTTCAGTATGTCCATTTGCCTCCTGTGTTAGCACATTGGGAGGACTGTCAATCTATAGTGGATGTACCCAGTCTTTACTTCTGCTCCTTCAGATACTATGTGGAGAGCTATTAGGCATCACTGCTTCTGTAAAACCTGTGTGGTGACCCACTGATGTTGATTTGTAGGATCCTGCTGTGTAAAGACCTAGTTTCTGTAGGGGATACATTCTAACAGCAATAGCTGGTTATAGACAGGATAATAAATGGAATAGGACAGGAAAACTCAGGTGATATTAAGTGATCAATAAAAACTGTTCAGTGTTTGTAGAATTTATCAAGGTCAGAGACACTGAGCTTCCCTGTGACTAGGATGTTGACAATGACATAGTACTTTGCCATTGAAAAACTATGTATGTGCAAGCAGTATCATTGATTATTTCTATTACAAAGCTAACCAGCAAATTCTTATATATCAAGAACAAGAGAAAAGATCAGAGACCCCATAATACTATGGTCATACATCAAATAAGCATGTATTTCCAAAGTGCAAGTTTTGTCTTCAAGTACCCTAAAGAATATATAGGAGACATATATAATTTGAATAAGTGCTACTTGATTAACTCCATAAATACCATTTACCACATATAATACTCATAAACATTGGTGAACTGATATGTGGAAAGATAATCTACATTTCCTATCTGAGGAATAACACTTCTTTTATTAAATGTTGTTGGCAGGAAATTCCACCATGGACTATGGAATTTAATATAGTCTTTATGGTCTTGTTAAGAATCTTTTTAGGGATTGGACTACATAAAAGATTTTAAAACAAGAGAATAAATATATCTTGCTTAACTTTTTAGAAGACCTTCAAGAAGCTGTAGATTTTTAGCAATTACAAAATTATTATTTTATTATATACTTCTATATATATAGTGCTGTTTAACATGTTTAGAATTGTTTTTACTTCCTCTCCCTAGCATCCTGTTGAGCTTACTTCTGCAAGTGGTACTAAAATTTGATTACTGATCACATGTGGAACCTAACACTCTGTACTGAGAAAAAAATTTTCTGAGTGAAGCCACCAAGAATATATAACACAGATTTATTGTTTCATTCATACTGCTAACTTACTGTAGTCTAGAGTATTAAAAAAAGAATATAATCCATAGTATCATCTGAGTTAAATACTGTTCTCTGATGAATATAATTCTCCCTCCAAAGACTCCTGTTATTATCATGCTTAGCTTTGTATTATAGCATCCAATTTAGTTAGTGTTTACCATCAAGTTAGCTATATCTGAACATCATTAAAATCAAATAAAAATAACTAGAAAAATGTTTTTAGGATACATTTTCATACTGAAGGATTCAAATGCTTGTAGGGAAGAGCTGTGTTAATTTTCCCAGGGACTTGCTCAAGAAGCAGAGAGCTGTGCTTGCTACTTCACAAAAAGCTATTTTCACATTCACTGTATGTGTTTCCAATGGAAAAAAAAACACCCAATGGCAACAAGAGCTTGGCAAAAATTTCCCTGAGCACTGTTCTGCTTTTTCAACTATAGAACATTCTTTCACAGTTTGACAGTTAAAATGCTGCAGTTAATGTAATAAACATAGAAAATTTTAAGTCGTCTGTCAAAACAAGTGACACTTTTTGCCAGAGATTTCCAGATTTTGAACAATAGAAAGTACCTTTCAAAGCAGCAGCTTCATTATACAATCAAATTCTCAAAGTAATCTTCTCATCAAAGAATATTGTCTTATTTCTTTTGGGCTAATTATCTGAGTTCTGCAACCTCTCTGGAAATGGTGACTATTATAAACTGCAGCTGTGTTGGTTTGAAAACTGTGGGTCCTACTCAGGTCAGTTAGAGCCAGTGTCTCTGAAGCCCTGACAATTCCTTGAACTTTTGGCAGTTTCCCATGTTTTAGTCAAAACTAGCAGGACTCTGAGGATTCATGGAAATTTTAACAGCTTTGATACAGCTCAGCCCAGGGTGGATTTTCAACTAACAAAATCATAACCTATGTAAACTGAATACTAGAACAGTAGTTAATATGGTGTCTGGCAGTACAAGCTTGCTTCTATGAGCAAAGGGCAGCAAAATTAAGCACTTTCAGGAACAGGGATAGGGAAAGAAGTCAGATGGCTGTCAGTCTTGAGAAAACCTCTTTCCCTTCACTATATTGCATGAAAAATCTCCTATGAGTATTCTTTCACATGATGCTGTGCAAGTGATGACATAGAGGGGAGCACAGTACTTTCCATAGCATCATTGTTGATTTTCAGCTCTCTGCAAGGAGTGTGGACAATAATCAACACTGATCCTGCCAGGGTAAACTTACACTGGTTGCTCTGAAAGTCATGATGGAACGTAAATGTATTAAGCAGTCAAAAACTATGATAAAAGGGACAATTCTCCAAGAGCCAACCTGCTCTATCTTAATTCAGTGAAGTTCTACTAACGATGAATCTAATTAATGGCTGCCACAACAACTGTAATTGAAAGGTACCTGCTGTGTTGCCATTCTACCACACAATCACAGTAACTGAAAGGAGCTTAGTTAATTGAATGGCATGTCCATACAGAAAGTGTTAACAGAGCAGGACTCTTGTGTTACCCACAACTTAGCTTTCGGGAGACTCAGAAATAAAAAAAAAACCCACAAATAATGCAGCATTTTCCTCAAGGTAAGTATGATGGCATTCATGGCCTTTGATGGTTATTCTCAACACATGGTTCAACTTAGAAGCATTAATAAGGCCTGGAAATGACTTAATGTGAACTTTAAAACTTCAGAGGTCTAACAAACTTGCACCGAAGTGAAATAACTGGCCAAACAATGCCTGATAATATATGTAGATTTCTGTTGTTTCTGTGTCACAAGAAAGGCCCGTGTATAATATTAACTCATTTATCTGCTTACGGTTTTCTGAGAATCATCCTCATATGAGCATCTGGCCCAATCTGAGACAGAAGAAGCATAGTGTCCTGTAGCTCCTCATCACACTCTTTTTTCTCTTCCTCAGTTGGCAAAGGGGCATCTTCACACTCATCATCCAAAAACCGATAAAATAAGTATTTGTCTTGAAAGTGGTGTTCCTGGTCCACTGAAAACAACGTAACATATCAAACTCTAAGCTCTCCTTATTAAGGTTAAGCTTGTAGAAATCTGTGTAGCATTGTATATGACACAGATATTTTAATTAAGAAGGGAATGAAAGCTACAGAGAAACTGCAAGATATGAAGCACCTTTATTTTTCATATATGTCCAAGTTATATAGCTTGAAGGGTACACTTTTAAATTGTGTACTACAAATATTTTCCAAAAGGCTTCTATACATGTTTGTTGTGTATGTGTATACATACATGTGTTTGTGCATGTGTGTGTCCTTTTGGCTTATTAGATCTGTTTTGTTCTTATTGTTTCAAACCATTTTGTTTAAGGAAACAATTCACACTGGGGAAACAGTTACATTATGAATGTCTAAGAGGTAGTCTCTAGCATAACACCTTGTCCTATATGTTTCAGACAGGGCTAAAAGGTTACAAAAGCATCTAAACTCTTTCTGATGTATCAGAAATTTACATCATGAAGATACAATCCCAGTTGTCAATCCCAGTTCATTGACCTGTGTCCTGGTGGAAGAACTTCAATGGAAAGACTACCAAGAGAAGACTTCTAAAGAGAGGCTATGATATAGTGAAGGACAAACCCTTGGTCTTCCCAGCAAGTCACACTGATTTGTTGAGTAGGATACTGTGATGCAGCTTGCAACAGCTTGGCCCTGGGAGTTTAAGGAAAAGTATTTTGTAGGAATTAAGGCTAGAGCTGTCAGGGTAAGAAAGCAGTGCAAACAATCTGTCTTCTCAGTGTCGAAATTTCTCCCTGGGATATGAGAAGCACAACAGAGAATAAATGGAAGTGTGCTGTAATAGAGTTGCTCTTCTAAACTAAATAAAAGTGTACATGCAAAACCTCAAATATAAATACTGCTTTAGAATTTATATTTTTGAGGTCTATAATATCCAAGCAGATCTGCCAAATGGAAACTGAAAGTCAATCAGAAAACTAACAAAAAATCCCAGGTATCTGCACTGGAATATTTGGAGGGCTGAGTTTGGGAACCATTCCAAAATCACTGAAAATGATTCCAAAATTTTAGATCTGAGCAAACACAAATGCTCACATTCACTCCCAAGTGCTGCAAATCTTTGTTGATGATCAGTTTGCATATGGTAGTACCTTTCTTGGGTTTGGCCTGAGTGTTCTCCAGCTCTTGCAATATAAGCACCAGTCAAGGTACTACTACATATAAGTAGAGGTATCAATTTAAATTGTTCAATATTCTCATAAGTTAAAAAGGTATATTAGTAGCAAGATTCATTTAATAATGTCTGTGTGTTGCACTTGGACTTATGAATGATCAAACGGCTCTGCAGCATTTCTTTTGGGCTCATGATCCCTGTCTTTCTCATGAAAATGTTCTCAGAGACATTGATGTTACATGTTGCCCATGTTTTGGTCAAGATGCTGGTTTTCTTTATCTTACCGTGGTTAAGAACACCTTCTTCCAGCAATACTTGCCACATGCCAACAGCCTGGGTTCGTGAATGGACACAAGGACTTTGCTGCAGGATCCAGTCAACTAGTTCTGTCCCCACACAGCATTGCCTGAAGGACAAATAAATAGATAGAAATGAAAAGTGAGCTATCCAAGAGAGATCACACACAGTGTCTTCCAAGAACAGTGATACCTTAAAATCTGTATAACCTTCATCAAATCTTCCTACAGAAAACATAATGGTAATCTCTATAGGTATATACTTGAAATACCAGTGAAGGTGTTTAGTTCTGAGAGAAGAACAACATAGCTGTTCAACACATGTTTTGGGAAATGCAAAGTTCAGAGGGTCAAAGTAAGCCTGTGCCACCTGGTACAAAGCCTGTTGCACCAGTGCAACAACCTTCAACCTAGATTTCAAATGAAATCTCTGTAAACCATGGGACAGCAAAACCCCCACACTTTCCAGAATCATGCTTGAAAACAATCATCTAATATTGGAAAAGCTTTGCCAATGAGAACTGCCTCCACAGGAAGAGTAAGTGTTATGAGAGCATTCCTCCACTTGTAAGCAAAATCTGGCCACACTGTATTTGGGGACATCAGTTTGTAGGTCTACAGTGTTTCTGAGGCTTGCTTATGCTAGGTGATGGTCACCTTGCTGCTCTTCACTGACTAAAGGCAGATAACTGCAGATCTCAGCCAACCTCAGCAGAAGAGAAGCAAATAAGCAATGTGATCACAAACTTACAAATCTCTAACTGATCACATGCAGAACACAGGAAGCTGGCTAGTCCTTCTAGACAGGCCCTTGTGGCTCCACACTTCATGTATCACTTTCAGAGACCAAGGAAATAGATGATATGGAAGCTTAAATAATGCTCTTCCAATTAAAGTCCCATTTTGATGACAAAACTTTCTCTCACCTGTAGCCAATCTAAATTTGTAAAAAAAAATGTAAAAAAACCCAAGGACAGACCAATTAAGAGTTTTCCACGGTTATATACAAGATAAAATGTTGCAGTTGTTTGGACCAGCATTGGTCTTCACTTATCATACATGCTTTTTAGTTCTTCTAGAACAATAAGCATTGTTATATCATGATATATTCTCAGATTAACTCACAAGCTCCAAATATCTTGCATCATATTAAAAACATATAGGACTGAAATACAGAAAATCAATGCATTTATCTCAAAGGTGGATCAGCAACATATTTACTTACTATTTAGGAAAAGACATACTCCGAGATTTTAAACCATTTTTAATTTAAATATACTCTGAATAATTTATTAGGTATTTGATTTAATCATTAGACACTAAAAGAAATTGATTGTTACTTAAGTCAACAGTAGATAGATCCTGACTCCTTGAAGTCAGATTCCTATTCTGCTAATGCCTGTTGCCCTATTTCAGCAAGACAGTGCTGCCACCAGCAGGAAGATAAGAAAGACTGGCAGTACATTTAAAAAAAAATAGAGCAGAAAATCTACATAAGGAATGTTTCTCACCAGGTAAATTTTCAGAACTCCACACTGAGTAACACTGCTGTAGCAATCAGTACAGTAACATAATATATTAATGAACTTTCCTATTACCTCTTACTGATATACAAAGAGACCAGAATCTACATTTTAACTTGATATTGCATAGAATATTCCAGCTAACTATGCTATTAACTTTTGAAGAGTTTCTGTATGTGAATGCTCTGTTCACAATCATGGACTCAATTTCCAGTCAAATTACTTCAGAAAAGATTTACCAGGCCCATTAAAGGCTGCATAACATCCAGATTCAAATAGCATCACAGAATAATTTCAGACCTTTTGAGACCTGCAAGCATGGTAAGGCATAAATCACAAATCAGAGGATGGCAGGCATGAAAATTCAGAGACCTCTATACAATCAGCTCACACACCTGTAAGTCTTCAGATGGTATTTACGATCTCTTATCATGTGAGGGGCTCGGGACAGAATTGTATTCCGCAAAATTTTTCCAGCTCTGAGGATCTTTTCTGAAGGAACCTTGGTGATCATGGAGAAGAAAAAGGGACCAAGACACACAGAATTTAAACTTTCTGCAATCTCTGTACTGCCTTTTGCAAAAACAAAACACAAGTTCTCTTTCATCTAAATTAAAAGTCCTTGCACAGATGCTTGATTTTGCGGAACAATGTAGTACATATTTGGGATTTTACATCTCATATACTTATTACTTCTAACAAAAAGTATCATTTCAGCTGATACACATCACACTGCTGGAAATACGAGTTATTTCCATTTGTTTAGTTACCTGGCTCTACAGCACAGCTATGCCCTATTACCTGTGTAATGGTTTTAGTAGGACGATGTGGGATGTGAGGTTCAATAACAGGTGTCTGAAAAATAAAATGAAATTAAATAAACTTTTAAGGCTTGAGTAGTAAAATAAAACAAAGGCTAAAATAAAAAACTGAACAAAAAAAGCTGTAGAAAGAAAGAATAGCATGTAAGTCCAAACTCTGCCCAGGGTACATGAGTAAAGCTCACTAAACTAAGCTCTCTAAAGGCTTGTTAAAAAGGTATTAGGCTCTTGATGCTCAGCAGATTAAAACAGTGACATGACAAGTGAAGATGACTAATAAATGCATGTTAAACTTTCTAAAGTACTAATGAAGTGTGCCATGGCCAAACATCACGCCAGATCTGAGGCTACAGTGGCACAGCTAACTCTTCCTCTTGCTGCTCTTGACCCACAGTGGGCACAACAGCCTTCCTCCACATGTGGCTGCCTCCACTATTCAGTTCCCCACCATGGAAACTCTCTCCTCCTTCAGCCTCTTTCTCTACTCAGCTCTTTTCTCCCTTACAGCAAGGCACAAGAAACAGGAATAAAGAAAAAACTGTTCCCACTCTCTGTCTTTTCTAAACTATCATTGTTCCTAGCTGGAAACCCTTTTATAGCTGCTCTCTGAAATGCAAGAGCACACAGGCCACTTGCAGAGACCTAGGCAAAGACTTTCACAAAGGGGCTAGTGAAGGAAAAAGAAAAGAATAAAGCAGGTGACTTGGTTCTGCAAAGGGAAGAGTGAAAGGGAAGACTCTCAGGGCTCTACAAGACAGAACCTGAGACAGGGATGAGGGAAATGAGAAAACAGGTAAGTAATGAAAGGTGAAAGGAGAGGGGAGACAGGAAGCACATGGCACAACACATACAAAAAAGGTAAGCAGAGGGTTAAAGGATGGTAGAAATGGAGACAAAGGAGAACTAATCTGAACTTCAGCATCCACTTTTGAATGATGGGGAGATAATTTGCTTTGTTGGGACTGGTGGTTAACAGCATGGACCAAACTTACTTCTAGTGTGATACGTCAGGAGACACAACACAAGGGCTGAATTTGTCTGTCATTCTGGGCTTGCCAGCAGGGCAGATCATACCAGCACAGAGGTCTCCCACAAGGGCAAGACCTTACATCTCAGCCCAAGGCAGCCACGGCTCCCTTTCACCAGTGCAGCAAAGGCAAGACAGCCAGGTCAGAAGCATGGTAAAACACTGACATGTACTGCTGGGTTTTGGTTTTCTTAAGTTAACTGTTTTCTAGCTCCCACAGGATTTTAATGATGTGACCAAGTCCTTGTAGTAATCCAGTAATGCTAGGAACTACAAATGCACCAGGAGGCTATAGGTCATCTGGGGAGGGGAAAACAAGGGAAGCAGATAGCATGACAGAAATCAGTAAAGATGAGATAATTTTAATGGAAAGGGCTGTCTTTGGAAAACAGTGCAAATGTTTTTTAATTTCTACCTTACAAGAAGTCTCTGAAAAGGCAAATCAATACATTTAACTTGGGATTCAGATCTTTCTCATTAGTATTCAAGAATTTTTCTAAGACTTATTTAAGTTATAAACTTTTCTGTCTCACTAGAAGGCCAGTAGAACATCCCCCAATATTTCTTGGTTTCTGGAACTGCGTGGAGCATCCTTTTGGCAGTCTACATTTGCAGTTAAAGGATGTTAGGAACAGCAAGAATCTATTGAAAGATGCCTCTAATGCCAACAAAATCACTGAATAACAGTTTCAAACAGGTATATAAATAAACAATGAAGTAAGAGATATAACTCTGTGTATTAAAAATTACTTTTCTTTTAGAAGAATTGCAAGTCCTCATTGAGTTCAGTGAGACTGAAGGCAAATACATATACTTAAATGGGTGGCTAAATTAGCACCGAAGTCATTATGAAAATTATTTTTAAATTCTACATTTTAAAAAGATATTTTAAAAATCAATAAAGCAATATACTCAAACTAGCTTGCAGGTTTTAGTTCTAGTCAGGAATATACTTCAAAGGAGAGATAAAATATGTAACAAAAAGTATAAGACACTTTTACAGCAGTAGACTAGTGACAATGAATGCACATTTTTATTCTCTAGAGTTTCCATTAAGCTCCAACAAAAATTCATACAACTAATAGGTGAAAAATTTGAATACTTATGAAGACTTATCAATATATCTCCCATCCTAATCAAAACAGAATAAAAGATTGCATTTAGATGAAATCTGATTCAACCCAAAAGTAAAGGAAAAAACCAAGGTGAAAGCTAAGGCAGAGTACAAGAATCTGCTGAAAGCAGCAGGAAGGCTTGTTCACCTGCATTTGATCCTGACCAATACAGAAGGATCAGCTGCGGACAGAAGGTAGCTTGGGTGAAGGTGATCATTAAATGATCCAGTGTCAGAACTTTACAGAAGGAAATAAAAACATCAAAGCAGAAACAATGGACTAGGAAGAAAAATTTCCATAAAAACTGAATACTGATTGCTAAATTCCTGGAGCAGGTCATGGAGGAGCAAGTCTAAGGTAAAAGGAATTAAAGAGAGCTGGTAGTTACTTAAAGAAACAATACTAACCACTCATACAGTATAAAATAGCATAGAGCTAGAAGGTGTAGTAAAGACTTAGCTAAAGGAAGAGCTCTTCACTGAAGTATAAGTAAATGCACAGAAAGGAGAAAGTGAGGGAAAGTATGAAAAATAAATTGAATCACAAAGGACAGAATTAGAAAAGGTGTAAAATGAGACACATCTAACCAGAAATGTCAAGAGGTAAAATAAATACTCCACAAGTACACTAGTAGTAAATGAAAGAAAACAAAAAGTGCTCATTTACTGCTCAAATGAGGGAAATCTATTGACAGATAATTTAAGAACATCAGAAGCAGTTTGTTTATTTTTTTGTATCGGTGTGCATTAGGATGATCAGTGGCAGAGACATGGCTAATATTATAAGTAGTAGAGTGACAGGAGTAAAATGTCAGCCTGAAAAAAATAAAAGAATAGTTAAGAAAAAGATATGTAAATTAGCTATTTTCAGATTGGCTGGGTTTGTACAACTCCATGCAGGAAACTTGAAGAGCTTGGGAAACTCAAAGATGGCTACAGCCATCTCAGAACCATCAACAGCCATCTTAGAACAATTGGCAGCCACCTCTTACAACTCTTGGGGACTAAGGAAAGCAGCAGCAGGCAGAAATACAAGAAAAGGAAAAGCTGAAAAATTATAGACATGTTAGCTTAACTTCTCTTCCTAGAAAAAGTCCATCTGTAAGCACCTGGAGAAAAATAGGGAGATTAGTCACATGTGATGTATAATACACAGAGAAAATAATGCCACACAGATCTAATCTCTTTCCATGACTGGGTAGCAACACTGATAGATTAGGGAAGAAACAGTAGATTTTCAGCTGTTTTAGTTTAGTAAACTTGGGCACTGTCTCATAAGATATTCTCTTCTACAATGGGCAGATTAAATTCTTACAAAATAGGTGCAAAGTTAGCTGAAAGGGGATATTTTGAAAGCAATTACCAGCAAAACAAAGTCAAACCAACAGTCATACCAGAGGTTTGTTCTGAGCAACATTTTCAAGTATGTATCACATTTGATAATTTTAATATAAATATGGAATTAAGTAGAACGTACATTGATTGATTCTCCAGAATACTTCAGGATGGAAGAGACTGCATATACACTGGAGAATAAATTTACAATTTGATACAGTTTGGACATTAATCTGAAAAAAATATAATGCTGTTATGCAACACATACAGTGCTGACTACTTTTCTGAAGCAGGCAGAATCAGCTATAAAACACCAAGGTAGTGAACAAGTGCCAGCAGAGTTTCACAGAAGAAGAAATAAGGTTTATAACAGATATTAAACAGAACTGAATGAGCAATATCAAACTTGTGTGAAGCCAGCAAATACTGTACTGGGATGCAGTTCTGCCTTAGTCAGCATATAGTTGAAGTACTGTGCCTCATTTGATCACTTTACTTCAAAAGCATCTAAACCAACTGGAAAGAATTTAGAGGAGAGCAACAAGAATAATCAGAAAGCACTATGTAAATAATCAAAGTTGTTCAGCTAAGGAAAAGCAAATCTTAGCAGAAGTATGCTAAAGAAGTCCCCAGATTTAAAAGACCTTTGCCAAGAACAAAGAAGTGACCTAGATGATCATGCAGAGATCAGAAAATAATGAGTTTAAATTGCTGTAAGAAAGATTCAGGTCAGCTTTCCTAAGAGTGTGGACAGATTCCCAGGGAGGTGTGGTTTCTCCATCTTCAGACGCTTGGGAGGATACATAAGGTATCTGTCAGGAGTGACACAGATCTGATGTGCATGTGTCTCAGGGATGGACTAGATGCTTTCCTGAAGTACCTTTTAGCCTTACAATGTGGCATTGTGCAATTTTTGAGGACGCCTTTACAAGTCTAAAATTAGTTCAACCATAAGGTGGTGCTTAAAGGGATGATCAGTAATATAACCTCCAGAGCAGCAAGCCCAGACTCAAGAAAGCAAGGCAGTCACTCCTGCTGAGGAACAACATTGTTGTCATCCAAAAGACATGTCCAGCAAAGAGTCCCTTCAAAGTTACAGCCTTTCAAAGCTACTGCAGTGAACTCTGGCTGCAACAGTGATGAGCTGAAATGGAACAAATGGAACCACGGGGCTTGGTCTGAGTTTACTATTGAAAGGCAGAGAAATGTAACATCAATTAGTTAACAGGAGATACAGTGTTCTAGCAACAACTTCCCGTCAGAATAAACTGGATTCTGTAAGGGATCATACCTTAGGATAACAGTCACAACTTGGCTGAAGTCCAAGAAATATTTTATAAGTCTTCACAATCTTGGATCTCCCATTAAGGGATGCTTAGAAAGCATNGTAGAGTTTCATCACCTTCTTAACATGTTATGGTATCTTTGAAGAAGTAATGTGACTAAAGTACATACATGTTGGACAGAGCTGTATGACTGCAGCTACTTGATCACATTTTTCAGTACTTTTGAATAAGGGAAAAGTTATCATGTGAAGTGCTCAAATATGCAAGCCGAGTAGAATAGTTTACAAATTATTACCCGTCTTGTCACAGTAGTGACAATTGTACCTTCTCTTAGCTCAGCGTAAGATAAAGGAATACAGCAGTACCATTTTGATTTTAGCTACTTTGTATCCTTTTCCAACTAGTGTACACACAGACACCTTACTATGACCTGTTGATCCCCCATGAAGGGAAGAAGGTGCATATGGGTCTGGAGGGTAGAGAAGGGAAAGCTGCAGGTGTTGGTAGGAGGAAGCAGAAAATGATCATGGGTAACTGATAAAATGGCTTTCAGCACTAACATTGACAAACTCCACATCTGTACAGTTATGGATTAACATATGGGCCATTCAAGCAAATCCTTCATGAAGCTAATCACAAACCCCCTATTTAAATTGGGGTGAAGCAGAGGAAGTAACAATTTTAGCCTCCATTCCTTTGAAGATTCAAATATTCATGCATGAGAGCAATACCATAGATTTAAATAAGGACTATTCATGTGTATAATTTTATGCGCACATTTAATCTCTGGGGAAATAGGCCTTAGATTAAAAACTCTAGGCCAGTACATCACTGAGCAAGACATATGCAAATAAATAAATAATACAATGAATGGCAATAATAGAGACCTAACATGAGGTCTGTACTCACCAAGTTATTTGATTCTGCTAAATAAAATCTACGAACATCTCTTATAAAAATATATTTTTCTATCCCTCTTGTTAAATAGCTGTAAAATGATGTTTATTCTGCGCCTTTACATATGAATGAGTGCTTTAGATCTACAGTGTTCTGTAACTGTAGAATCAAATAATGGAGGAAGCCTAACTTACTACCCTCAAATGTTAACTTAGGGAATGCATATTGCAAAGAACTAAAATGAAATACATCAAAAGTCAATGCGTCATGTTTTTCCCATGACCTCAGTGTAGCTCATCTCTGAGCAGAGAATAAATTTCAGTGCTTTCTGGAGTTAAGCGTGTCATGTGAGGTTACCAGGGTGAGCAGATAAACCTGTGCACTACTGTTGATACCTTTATTTCCAAGTGGGGCTCTTCTCAGAGCTGCAAGTGACATCAGTTTTCCTGCTGGATGGCAGGGGATCCAGAAGAAACAAAGGACAAAAGCCACACAAGTTGAAAGGTGGCAGCAGCAACAGCCACATCACTGGAAGGTGTGTTTATAACCTCAGTATTTACTGCTATTGGTGGTTTAGAGCCTAATCCAAATACCACTGAAATCACTGGGAAGTCCCTAATTGACTAAATGGGTTTTGAGTCAGGCCCAAAGCATTTGATTCTCCTAAGTGTATCTCAGGAAGCAGAGCCTCTTTAGCTCTTACTGGTTCCAGATGACTCCTGATGACTGCCATTTATGACTGCCATCCTTGTATACATCTCCTGAAAGGCTGTTAGTGCCCTACTTGGTTCACATGGGAGGAGATAAAACACACAAAAAACCCATTCCCACAACATTGGTGAAAGTACAGCCAGTCTGTAAGATACAGCTGAGAGTTAGCAAAATTCCTCACTGCCCTCCTACACAATACCTCCTCCTTCCATTCGTATGATTCTTTCTCAAATCCATACCTCCATTTCTGAAAAATTGCCTTTTTTTTCGTAGTATGTCACCTATCTGAACCACTTTAGACCGAAGGCATAGATAAGAATTCCAAAGATGGAGCTTTTGTAGACATGGCTCTTCCAACACAAACCACTATTTCCAGAGCTACAGAATAACTGTATAGCAGGGATAAAGCTGAGCATACAGTATCATAGCTGTGGGAGTGCATTTCCAGGTGGAAAACAGTCTTGGATAGATCATCCTAAAGTGAACTTCACTGATCCTATTTCCATCTGCAGAATGGAAATGCAGTGTGTCTACGCAGACTGCCCCAACCTCTGCTAGGATGCTGCAGGTAAAACAATACACTGAATGCAGCTTGCCAGAATTATCAGAGAAGCAGCTGGTCAAAGATCCTGTCATAAAAACGTTGTGCAAAAAGCATTTTTGTCAAAATTTGAAAGAAAATTTAACCAATACTGTGGGAGTTTCTGTGCTCCCTCAGTCTATGCTGGATCTCTGGAGTAGCTCTGTGTAGAACACGCTGATACACTAACCAATGCTTGTCATCAGAATGGAACCTATGTCATGACCTTTTAACCAGCCACCCAGGGTGCACAGTCCATAAGAAACCGTGGCACACATTCCCTGCCACAAGGACTTCTGATGGTTGGGACATGTTACGAGGACTGAGCTCCGTCCAACCCAGACCACAGTCATATCTGCAGGGAGACCTCACCACACGCCTCCAGAAGACAAAAAAAAAGTGGAAATAGAAATGCAATAATCACTACTATGCCAGAAACATTTCAGTTACCTCTTCACTATCTCCCTACTAATGTGTGGGGCAGCTGAGAGAACCAGCTTGTGCTACCTCACACTATCCACAAGACAGTACTGGCAAAGAGCAAAATGCCTGCTCATGTGTCCTAACCAGAAAAGTTCAAAACTGGCAATGACTGACCTCATGCCAGGTTTGTAGGTGACTTAGCAACACTTTGCAATTAACAAAGGACAAATTACCCAGAAAGATCACTTGTTTCTGCTCTTCATCTATGTTTACCAAACAACGCAAGTATTGAAAGGACTTGTAGCCAGTCTAGACAGTCTAAAACTGTATTACCAAACATCTTCAAACCACTCAAGCTCACAAAAGACAAGCATATAGTTTCTTAAGAAACATCTGTAAACAGCAGAAGTGGGAAGTAGGGCAAGGTACGGATGGAGGAACATAGTCACAAGGATGTCTGCAAAATTAGAGAACTTCCACAGAAACAGGAATTCTATTTATAAAAGTTTCATAAAATAACAGCTCTTGTATTCTAAATACGCATATATGTAACTAACTACAAACTAACTAACCCAAGCAAAATAGACTAGTAGAAACTGTCAGTACCAGTGGTTAAGACAGCTCAATTTTATTCTTTTTTTTGACTGCATGACCTTGCACAAATTGTAAAATCACACTCTGTTTCTTTTTCCCTTTTTGAAGACAGGAATACTAATAATTTCCATCTTTGTAAAATGCTTTGAAAACTGTCAGCAAATCGCTTACTACCAAAATAATCAGAGTAATGATGACTGTTTTAAAAATCTTTATTCTTTAATACAATGTAAAGACTAAACTGTATTTTAAAATACATTCTAAAATTGCTTTTCTTTAGTAATCTACATGTACTAATAACATAAACAGCAAAATGTGTCCCTTTAAATTCTCAAATGCAATCAGTTTGGTGAATTTATTTTAGAAAGTTAAATTGAAATTGCATTATTAACACTTCTCCAATGTTTCTTTGACAAACTGTAAATGGTCATCCTTTTAACATAAAATGATTCAGCCATTACCAAAAATGATCCTTCACTGTAAATGTCAAAAGGAAAAAGAATATTGAAACAGACTATGACCACTGCACAAAATCCCCCAGAACATGGCTAATGATGTCTTATTTTCCTGTCATTTTTCCACTTCCCTACATGAAACAGCTGCTATAACTACAGTGCCTGCATTGAATAAAACGTCAGAAAATGCTAACTCTGCTGTGAACATTCCTGATATTCTGATAGAGCTGTGACTACAGTTGTCATAAAGAATCTCAAGGCAGCATTGTCGCAGGTTTCTCTGCTGCTGCGTTTTTTTTATATACAAAAGAATAAAGCATTTTTTTCATTTTCTCTCATGAGAATTACTGCTTTCTTAGTATCCATAGCTTTAACAGTATGTGTGCCTGAATTTATTTACTTTTTGAGAAACAAACTATAATGATGAAGAACTACAATAATTATTAGGCAGCATTGTTACAGTTTTGTAAGAACTCCCTCTCACCCATGCTATAGGTACACAGCAACTATTCAAAAGGCAAATTGAAGGGAAGTTGAAGATTAACTTCTGGAGGATTCATTTCACTTATTTCCAGATATCTTTGTAACTCCTACACATAAAAGGGTTCCCCTATGCTTCAATTACACTCAGAAGCCAGAACTGCCCTCTGAGGACTAGGTGGTGAGGTTTTAGATGGTGGTTTCATGGCAAACATAAGGGTACCAAAATCTGGATGGAGTGTAAACTAGGGGCTGAAACTAAACCGATTAAAATCAATGGTAAGATTCTTGACTTTAGTCAAGTTGCCACTTAAATGAGGCAAGAGCACCACTGTCTCCTGGGTGATAGCAGGTTATGTATTCTGTGACCCCATCCCACCTGTCAGTGCTTCAACTTGTCCATCTGTAAAATGGGGACAACAGAACCTACTCACATCTCTGACAAGTGATGAGAATGAGCAACTTAAAACACTTCTGAGTGCTGCAACTGAAATCCTGGAAGTCTAGTGTCTACAAATTTATTCTGAGCATTTTATAATTATTTCTAACACTGAAAGGAAAAGCCATCAAACTGAGACAGGGCTAGAGGACATTGAACGTTACCTCCCAAATTCTCTGAGGAGATCAGCAACAAGGTAATGTATCTGGCAAGCAGGGGGACAGAAGATAATGTAAACCTGGTTTTTGTCTTTTATGATGATTCCACGTTCCTTCTTCTCCAAGTTCAGGACAGTGCATTGTGTGAATGTATGTCAAATGACGAAACATGGAAGGAGTGCAGCAGGTGCTGGAGAGGGTCCAGAGGAGAGCAACGAGACTGGTGAAGGGACTGGAGGGGAAGCCATATGAGGAAAGGCTGAGGGAGCTGGGACTGTTTAGCCTGAGGAAGAGGAGACTCAGGGGGGACCTTATCGCCCTCTACAACTACCTGAAGGGAAGTTGTAGTCAGGTAGGGGTTGGGCTCTTCTCCATGGCAGCTAGTGACAGGACAAGAGGCCATGGCTTGAAGCTGCAGCAGGGGAGGGTTAGACTGGACATTAGGAAGCACTTCCTCACGCAGAGGGTGATTGGGCTCTGGAATAGGCTGCCCAGGGAGGTGGTGGAGTCGCTGTCCCTGGAGGTGTTTAAGAAAAGATTGGATGTGGCACTGAGTGGCATGGTTTAGATGTTGGGTGTATAGGGTCATAGGCTGGACTTGATGATCCTGGGGGTCTTTTCCAGTCTTCGTGATTCTGTGATTCTGTGATTCTGTGATGTCTGCCTCACATTCCATCTGCCCTATCTACTCTTCATTTGGCTGCCTTCTCACAAATTTTTGTTTAAAAACTTAAGGAAAAATCTAACTATATCCAGTGCAACATCTTCTGTTATCTTACTTCACAGAAGGAGGTTTTTAATGAGCTATATTGATGTTTTCCATCTACATAGAATATACTTCCAAAAAAGGTTAAATGGTTATTTTTGTAGTATATGAAAGGAAACAGAGGAAAGAAATTCTGCTGTGCTCGCTAGACCAGAATATATTTTTTAAAAAGCACAAATATTCTTCTTTCAGCCAAGTATTTCTTTACTTCAACAGCTTTAAGTCTTCTGTCATACACATAAAAAACATTCAAGCACTTCTGTTTAATTTACATATTTGTACATCAGTTGAAAAGACAAGCATTCTGCTCTTGGCAAATATCCACTAAACCTTTTTATCTTCCTTAAAACTTTTATTTCCCACAACATCTACAAAAAGGTTGTCAAAATGGAGGGTGTTGATGTGTTGAACCTGCTACCTATCCTGTCTCATCCAAGTCTCTCATATTGTGCTGTAGTCTTTTTTATGGTAGTGTCCTTTTTCTAGTGCTTCTGATGTGTGATACAACTGCCGTCCCTGACTGGGACGCGTTAGCACCACCACAGCTCCACCACAATGAACCTTCACTACCAGACAGATCTAGCCAAAACATAAGGGATCTGGTCACAACGGACAACATGCATCTTCTGAGAACAATCCACGAACAACATTACCTCCTCCTGCTATGAGGGCACATCACCACCTGATTCAGTAATGGGCAAAATCCAACAGAATAAATTCATGGGGGAAATATTCACTGTGAAGGATAATAGCAGAGACACATACACACTCAACAAAGCTC
>VWZO01008012.1:0-52597 GCA_013396975.1 Bucco capensis
AGTCACAGCTCCCCTTGCAGGCAGGCTGAACCGCTGCTAATGGCTCCTCCTCGCTCTTGGTTTATATTCTAGCAGTCCACTTTACCCCAGGAATCTGCTTTACTCCATTTGCATTTCCCCAAATACTCCCTCAGTCTATCCGCCTATTTAAGGAGTAATTTCTGCCTGGAAACATCCCCTGGGGCCATGCTGCAGTACAGAGGCATCTAAAAAAGTCAGACAAGCAGACCTCCTCCTCCACGACTACCTTTCCTTCCCTTTGCATTCCTCTTCTTCCACAGGTCAAGACCCCTAGGCTCCTTCTGAAGCTCCCAACAGTACCTTGGAGCCACTCCAACAGTCCCCCTAGCCTTCCTCCAAGGGCCTCTGGGCAGATTACAGCCCAGATCATACATCTCCCTTTGGCTTTGCCCTATTTTTCAGGGGTCTCTCACAAGGGGACACCCAACCAAGTAAACCTCCACCAGCACAACATCCTACAACTCAGGGCCCAAGCTCCAGCTCTCCCACTGCACCACCTGGGTACAGTAACCCAATTGCTCAATCCTTCCCCAAGGAGCACTGGTAATGAATCACCCAGTCCAGAGGGTCTCACTAATTCCTTCTCATTTACTTTCACTTCCAAGAGCCACAATTTGCTGAAATTTCCTCTATGCCTGAATCAAACTATGGGATACCTAGCTTCTTTGTTATAGGTATTATGTAGAAAATAGGTTATGACTACTTTAATTTTAATTAGCCACAGAAAATTATTCATTCATTACCAGATTTATCAATAGACTAACATGCAAACCACAGCATTGCCTAATTGGGCAGGTCCAAATAAGCATAGTGAACCACATACTGTTTCAAACAGATTTCATATTATACAGCTGTTTACAGTTTAAAAGACTTAAAAATATATATATTTTCCAGTTTGCAAAATTCATCTAGCCCAAAATATTTCTTAATAGGCCCCTGTTTATTCTATAAAACTATAAATATACTAATTTATTCCCTTGCCCCTTACTGCAAGCAAATGGTAGAAGTTGTCTAGGGAAGTTGCATGTTTTTCAGGGTAGCTGCTTCAGTAATTCCTAGATAGCTAATTTGTATTAGCATGAGAGTTTATTCCACTAATAAGGTTTAAATTAATCTATTGCAAAAGTTCTGCCTCAGAGAGTTGCTAACAATCTGACCGGTAACACATTTATTTTTTTCTCTTTCAACTCACTGTTTACTTTCCAGCTCCATCATGCTCACTTAGCTCTAAATAGCTTAATTTACTTCTATTACTTCTGCATTGTGTTTTCTCTGGGATATTTTTTATCATCACAGACTTCATCCCTTCAAAGCTGTATAACTTCTTTGCCTACATGCTAGCTTCTTTCTTACTCATCCACTTAAGTGAACACTATATCATTTGTATTTATCTTTCCTGATGATCCTTTACTATGTATTTATTCCTCTTCTACCTCAACTAGTAAGAGTGATATATGGTTCTCAATTTGGCATCAGCCAACGATTGATCACAGTGTTCCATTCAAATACAGATAGCAATTACTACTCCAAATTCCCTATTTCAGAGATTTATATGGTGATGGCATGACTGGATTCCACTCCTACCATAAGATTTCACAACAGTGTTACATGCAATAAGTCAATTTTTTTTCCAATACAAATTATATTTTATGGTATTATGGCTGAAATCCACAGCATGAAATTGCTCAAGTTGACACTGCAAAAATATGCTTCAACTTGCCTTTGGAATTCAGAGCCTTAAATTGCACTGGCAAAAATGGTGGGATTTTCTTTAAGGCTTTTTTTTATTAAATCTACTGATTGATGTCTGAACACAAAAAGGTAACATTATCCCCCAAAGTAGGTGGTATTTCCTTAAGTGAGGAATAATACTAATTACTCTAAAGGATTACTAATAAATGTTATTGCGATCATTCAAATTTAAAAGAGATTAATACCATGTTTTAAGGGCTGTGTAATTTTTAGACCAATATTTTATTTTCTTACTCAAACTACACTACACCATGATGTATTGTCTTAACAATAGATATTTTAAGTCTAGCATTAAGTTGATTCATCAGTTAGTGGAATATTTTATTTTCTTGAAGTTCTGACAGGTCAGAAAAGCAATTTGTATTTAACTATATAATTAGCTGCCCATACAGAAAACCCAGGAGAAACATTTATAACTTTTCTTTCATTTAGGTAACAATGGAATTTCTCTACAGCTATTTGTTCCTTCACTTGTTGAATTATGTTCATGTCTGAATTTAAAATACTGTACTGTCTCTTTGAGCACAGCACTTGATCATGCATTTTCTATTTAATTCTATGGCCTTAAATAAAGACATTCATGTTTTTTCTTTTCTCTTCCATCTGGAATGTGGCTATTCATACTTAAGTGCCTCTTATATTAATTGTAGTTATTAATAGTTGTACAGATTAATAGTTAATGAATTCAAATTATTTTTGTGGACAAAAATATTCTCAACTGTGCAGAGAGGAAACTGGAATTTCAATTATATTAAAAAATGTGAATTGAAAATATACTAATGTTCCAAACCGCAATAAACCCAAAGAGTTTTGAAATTGCCTGAAAAACACAGAAGTCGCACTCAATTTTATTTCAAGAAAATATTTTCCATTAAATCTTCTAACGGAATAATGAAGTAAATTGCAAAACAAAAATGATACTTCAAAACAGAAAAAAAAAAGCCAACATCAGATGTTTTTTAAATTAATGTCTGCTTGTCAAAAATACTGATCAACTCTAGTTTCACGTATTATAATCAATCTTACATTGGTAGATCACTTTAAAGATTACAAAAATGTTTTCACTGTTGATCTATCAGTGATGAGACAGTCCCAAAATTATTCAAAGCAAAAAAAAGCCTCAAGACCCTTTATACACAGCATTTTCCTTCTTCAATTCCAGGTCCTGTCTCTTGCAAATCAATTCATTTTCATCACAGTAATTACAGTATTCTTAAAAACAAACTGACTTGCCAAGCTAGTTACTCCATGACATTATCAGTATCTTCAGTGACCTTTCTTTGAACAGAGAATGACAGCAGGCAGAAAAAAACAGTGAGCTTCCACCTGCCTCAGACCCCCTTCACTATAGGGGCTGTAACAAAGCCAGGATTATATTTCCTCTGATTTAAAATCATATACAGAAAACAGTGAAACAGGAAAATAGCAATTAATATTTTTCATCTCATTTTATCATCACTGTTGACATTGTGTATCATTTAATCTCTGGCAATTTTTTTAAGAGTACTCACAATAGGACTAAAAAACAGAAGTCCTTGCAGCAGCCATGGACACTTACTAACTTGTGGCTTCAAGGAATTCCCTTTAGCAAAATAAAAGTAACACACATAACAATCCAGTTTGGCTACTTGTAACTTGAGCAGTAACGCCTCACATCTGATTTAATCCAACTGTGACGTAATATGGTGTGTAATCCAGGATAAAGTAGGTAAAATTTAAACCAGAAAGTTTGAAAAAAAGAGTTGACCCACAAGAGAATGTGCTAAACAATAGAGAAGAAGATAAAAAGGGAAAGTCTTCCTACTTTCAAGACTCTTGATATGGTTTTTTTTCTTCTTTAATAAACCATTACCTTCCTCTCTACAGGCAGTTCATGAAACAGTGATCAGCACATGCTGTCCTAAATCCCCACCTGATGTGTACTACATTACTCTGCTGACACTGCTGGCAAAGCCCCTCAGGTCCTGTAAACCAGTCCATAAACCCTTAATAGAAGTACATCAGTTTACACCAGTGGAAACTCTGCTCTAATGACTTTACAGTGATTTATATCAGCTAAATGTCAGAATCCACTAGGGGAAATAGAGATGGAGAGTCTTGAAAGGAGAGTATCAAGAAAAATGTTTTTTTCCTTGAGCATCATAGCTATAATAACTAAAACTAACACTGTTACACTGATTAAGGAGACTGTTGAAAAGCCATAGAAAACCTGAAGTACCAATCAGCTTCTCATTGTTACAAGGCAATACCGAGATAGAGAACCTGTAGAAATTCAAACTCACACAAGAATCTCTGCAGAATTTCTTCCATGAGTCTGAGAGGGTCTGTGCTCAGCTCAAGGGCTGTCACAGCCACTGATACAGACATTGTCCTCAGGGATGTTCTGTAGGTCACATCACCAATCTACAGTTATGAAAAGTTCCACCAGCAAAATTACCAACAGGTTGCTACTATCTGCAGTGGGCAAGAAAAGCTTCCTTCTTTTTTTGTTTCTTGCCTTTTTTTTTTTTTAAATTCTTTCAGTCTCAATGTCAGAAACTGACACATGGCCACTCTTTCCATTGCTTTAACAGTGCCACAGCAAAGTAGTATGTGAAAGCCCTGAAGAGTCATCTGCATCCTGGGTCCTTTTCATGACAAGGAAGTATTTAAGGACAGGTCTCACAAGGCTTTTTTGCATGATCTGTTTTTGAATGTTATTTCAGTCTGTAGCTTTATATAAAATTAAATCCTCTCTAGGGAAGTAAATATCAAATAACATCATTCTTTTTCTACTACATTCAATAGTTTGCCTACTTGTCTGCAGATCATTGGAAAAAAAAACCTTTAAATCAGACAAAAACTTGTGTAATGTATTTTTACAAAAGTCATGTGGTTTTATTTTTTACCCAGACATTTCACTTGGCATAATTTTCTTTTAATTGCTAGGTTGTGCTTTATAACATGGGCATATTTTAAAGCATCTCATAAAAATTAAATTTTACAGGCTAAAAATTAACTACTACACACTGATGAGATGTGTATGTATGCTACTGGTTTAGTATATGTCACAGATAAATATGGGCACATTATTTGGTGGTACAGATTTTACAACATGTAATTAGAAAGTGAACTGCTGGAATCCTTTTTAGGATTTTATTAACAATGCATCAACTCTCTGAACTATTTAGACATGGAACCTTAATATACTTAGTTTAGGAATATTTTCTTGGCAGCCTCCAGTAGGAGAATAAGCAGTTAAAACAGGATAGTACTGTGGTCTGAATGTTAGCTCTTTTGCGGGCTTGTGCCCTGTTTCCAAATACATGAGCAAGAATTAAGGAATCTATATCTCCAGATTTCTCCCTATCCTTTTGTCTAATTACAGAATTACCAAACAAGATTCAAAACAGCATCTTCAATTACTTCACCTTCCTCTAAAACAACTGCTGCCAAACAGTGTTGCATGGATCACCTGATTCCCAGACAGTACTCTCTGGCAGTCTAAGCAGATCCAGCGAGCCACTGCCTGCCTCTTTGCCACCTGCTATTATTGCAGTAGAAGCAGCTGAGAAAAGTGTGTTATACCTCCCACTTGTTCATTGGAAGAACTGCCATTGGTGGACATACCCTGTTTAGTCAACAGTGAAAGCAAGAGAATTCTACCCCAAGAAACTATCCCGACACATCAGTTCAAGCTACTCATGGTAAGTCAGAGGAAGCAGTTTTCCTCAGTGTTGTACAGAGGTTCTGCCCTCTTCTGCTTCTGCATGTCCTCCTGATCTCTGCGGATGCAGAAGGAATGAAAATAAACATGGATTTCTGGTCAGGTCAGCCTCTCCCAGTGCAGTTAGGACCATTCTGGCTAGGACTCATAAGCAAACAGCTGTGTGCAATAAGGGCAGCTACTAGAGACATAAGAACACTAATTCAATATATTTAAAAGTATACATTTCTTTCTTCTCTTTCCCACCTCCCCAAATCATTAAGTAATAATTACCAGGTGGAAGTGGAACTAGTATACTTACCTCATCAACGTTCTCAAATGCATTGATGACATCATATGGCAAACATGAGAGCAGATCAATCACAAACCATGTCTTCAAGTAATTCATGCGAATCAGCTTTGGGTCAGAGATCACCTCTCCTGCTGGTCCCACAAAGGTGGTATGGAAATTAAGCACAATGTCTACCAAAAAAATTACATCTACAATGCTGTCGACTACTAGCCATGCCACATTGTTCTGTTTGGTTTTAAAGGAGACATTGTAAGGGACCAAAATAGCAGTGTAGAAAGTTAAAATCAAGATGATCCAGTCCCAGGTAGTCTTGAAAACACAATAATGCAAAATTATATGTGGTGGAGTCTTTGGTGCCTCTTGTTTGTACTGTGGGAGGATTTCAGAACCCAGCTGCAGTACCTGTAGTGACGAAGATTGCAAGAGAATAAAACATGTTCAGTTTTTTAATATTATTTTCCCCATTGCAGCTTCTCCAGCTCAGTACAACAGCAGTTGAAAATAATACATGTCCATCAACTCCTTTTAACACCAACAAATGGTAAGTAAGGATAAGTATTCTGTTAAACAAATCAGCATCAGCCTAAGAACAGTTGTTGCTTCTTTTAATGCCATTAACTATTTTTAATTTTAAAATTAAATTTACCCTGGGTAAGTTATGGGTGAAATCTGAAAGGAAAATGGAGGTTTGCTTGAGTGTTTGCTAATGCCATACCCATAGAATCTGGGAGAATTATTTAGGAGCATGGTTCTTTTTTCACATTTATTTACACATAGTACAGAGCAATAGGGAGCAGAGGAGGAAATTAAATGAGCACCTTCTCAGGGAAAAGATCAGATAACATAGCTATAATAAGATGATGTCTTCCTTTCATGCTCCTTATCTCAGCTTTTTTAATGTCCATTATTTAGATATGGATTTTTATCTGCAGTCTTTTCTGACCTTTTTTTTTTTTTGTCTTCTTTTTGTGAACTAGTGGGCTTTTTTCCAACAGATTAAGCCAAAGAGGACAAAAGAAAACAATAAGCTACAAGAGTCCTACTTGGACAAAACAGCCTCAGATCAAGTTCCCTGCTGCTTTGAACCTCATACAATTGCTTACTCTTGTGCACAACAGGAATGAGACTCTGTCAGATCAGAGTCCCTTAGACATGTGTAACTAACAATGGGAGTTGCAAGCCTGCTGACTTTCGGCTCAATGTGTTCTCCAGAAGGGAAGTAGCATAACCTTCTCAGAGACCTGCATGTTAGCTCAGAGGTATCGAAAGTTTAATAAAAAGAGGACTTACTATTTTTGTTTCATTGAGTTTCTAGAACCAGGGCAAAGAGGGAAAAGGAACACGTTCCCCTGAGCAGAACCCTCAGAGATCAAACTAGGATTCAGGCATGTCCACTGCAGTATCCTATACTTCCACCAACAAATTTGTTCTACTGAACAAATACTTGATTACTATAATTTTCTAAATAACTCAAATAGCCCTAGATTTGGAACACTATTCCCTATTATTAAGTTATACCATAGTAAAATAAATATTTATTTCAGAAAGTAATAATGAAAGCATTATTCCAATTATTTATGATTCATCAGCCACTACAGTTGTATTATCTGTGTATATTATTTGTGGTAATGAAGCACGATGTTTTAATAGCTCTCTAAAGCCAGAGAATAATATTTCAAGAGCAAAAATGACAAATTTCATCATGGATTTCACAACACTGTGTTCTTTTTTTCTTAACATAATAAAATTTTCAAAAATTATCCTGGATTTGTTAAAAAATGATTAATATATCTCCAGTCGGGACTCAAGAAAGCATATCAACAAGTGGTTATAATGATTTATTTCTTTTTAAGACTGAATGACTGGGGGTAAAAAAAAAATCAAACCACAGAAAAAATTATTTGTTTTCAGCTTAATCTCTCCCTTTTGTGTTTTCAACTGCACATATTTGCTTTCTCTCACTCTCCCTTGCTTTTTTGTTCACAAGCACCCACACAAATTGCTCCCAAGCCAAAGGCTAGGTGCTAAGCCTCAACTTGATGTAGATTTTAATGGCAGTTTTTAAGTCCCTTGTAAACACGGTTTACAAAAAAAATGTCAGAAGTTCCATTATTAAGCAGTGCTGCTAAGCACTATTTTTTTTGTTTATTTCTCATAGCTATTACATTCTTTAAATCATGACACAATCTTGTTTACCCAGAACTGCCTGGTAAACACACAGAATACATCAGCTAGCACCATAGGTGCAGAGGACACATGTACTATGCTGTGATCAGGAAGAATAGTTCCTACAGCCAGCTCCTTGGTGATAAAGCCACAAAAACATATCAATTGCTTCACACTCCTATTGCAAAACAGGTATTTTTACCTTTTTTTTTACATTTAAGCACAGAGTTACCTAACACATTAAATGAGTAATTAGCTCATGAAGTTTTCATATGACTGCTATTAGAGAAGTCAGGCTAAAAAAATCTACACATTTCAGGCTTAACAGACACTGCTTGTATTATCCATGGTCTGTGGATAAAACAAAATAGTTTGTCACTAGCACCACTTTTAAGCTAACATTTCATAAATGATAAAAGAACTTGTAAGCTTTTGTGACAGGCTCCTGTTTTGTATTTGTACAGTACCTTGCCCCACTTAGGTTCTAGGACATAACTGGCTCCTCAGATATTCAAAAAGATAAGCGATAAAGAACTAAGAGCAACACAAATAATAATGCAATAAATGAAGAGCCTTCTCAAGGAAACAAGATTGATGTGAAATGCCATAGTGAGTAGGAAAAGAAAAAGAGTGATTTTTAATTTAAGATTTCAAATAAACTACTGCAGAGATAAAGAGAGAGGTAAAAAGAAAGATTTGAAAATACAACAGGGAACAGTTAGAGATCCCATGTTCAATATTTTCTTTCCAGAATAAGAAGCTTGGCACCCCATATATCTTCAAAGAATGAAAAGTGGGCTTGTCTGTATAATTATCTGCACTCTTGCTTTTGTCCAGTGTAGTTCTATTGACTTAAGTGGAATTACAGCAGATACACAACAAGGTACCTAACATCACAGCTGGGACTAATGTTCTTTTCAAAATAATGACTGCAATATTCAGTGCAGTGGGCAATTAAAGAAACTCATTTCAGACATGTAAACTATACACTTACCCTTTATTACTTGCAATGAATCAGCTGTCCATGCCAGTTAGAGTACTTGCAAAGACTTGTTGAGCACACCAGTTTGCAAGAAGTTTCAATAATGTGTAGTCACTTAGGTCCAGACTGAGGTATATTGAGCCAAACAGAATAACTTCAGACTTTGCCTTACATTCTACTGCCTACATTTTAGTATGAACTAAAATTCAAGAGCAACCACCTAAAGAGAAGGAATGATTTTTTGATGCAAAGCCTTGAGTAGGATTAGGACAGAGACTATTCCAAATTCCAAGACACTAAAGCAACCTCCAGGTGGACATGTGATAACCACATGGTATTCCTACAGTATAGTGTCTGTGTGGATGTCTGCCCCTCCTCTGTGTTGGTACAATTGATGTTATTTTTGTACTTCCAACAGAAATCAGCTGTCTATGCTTGTGTGCATCTATTTTAAATACTGGATAGGTAACCTTTCATCCGTGGAAATTTCATCATCACATGTGATGATAGTACAGGCTTGGGCAGGAGTTCTTCATTTTGCATAGAAATTAAGATGAACACAGGGCAAAATTAAGCGAGTACAGACTACATGGAAACCCCATGTAGCCCACCAATGGCTTGCACCTCCAGCTGCACAGAAGATTAAAAATTTTTGACAAGAGTCACAGCTGCTGCCGTGGCATTTACAACTACAGGTGAAACAAGTGTGCCATGTTATATTGGCAATACTGTAATTAACAGCATATCAAGACTTTCCTTAAGCTTGTTTTATACTAGGGAGACCCTGCTACTGACCCAGAAGACAGCCACTGGAAGCTTGGGACAGTCTCACCCCCTCATTGTCAAAGCCCTAAAACCCAAGATGCTTTTTCTGCCTAGAGCTTTTCTCAAAACTTGGAGAATCTACTTAAACCAAGGATTCACCAAGGGGAAATCATGTGTGACCAATCTGTTAGCCTTCTATGATAGTGTGACTGGCTGGGTAGACGAGGGGAGAAAGTGAATGTTGTCTAGCTGGACTTCAGCAAGGCTTTTGACGCTATCTGCAATTACATCCTCATAGGCAAGCTCAGGAAGTGTAGGCTAGATGAGTACACAGTGAGGTGGATTAAGAACTGATAGGACAACAGAGCTCAGAGGGTTGTGATCAGTGGTGCAGAGTCTATTTGGAAGCCTGTAGCTAGCAGTGGTCCCCAGGGGTCTGCACTGGGTCCAACCTTGTTCAACATCTTCATCAATGACTTGGATGGACAGAGGAGGAGAAGGAGGACACTGGGAAGAGTGGCTGACACATCTTCAGGCTGTGCTGCCATTCAGCAAGATCTGCACTGGCTGGAGAGTTGGGCAGAGAAGAACATCATGAAGTTCAACAAGGGCAAGTGTAGGAATAACCCCATGCACCAGGTACAGTTTAGGGGTTGACCTAAGCAGTTCCACAGAGAAGGACCTGGGAGTCCTGGTGGCCAAGTTATCCATGAGCCAGCAGTGTGGTCTTGTAGTCAAGAACGCCAAAACTGTCCTGGGGTGCTTAAGAAGAGTGTTACCAGCAGGTCAAGGGAGGGTCTCCTTCCAACTCTACTATGCCCTACTGAGGCCACATCTGGAGTAATGTGTCCAGTTCTGGGCTCCTCAGTTCAAGATAGGGAGACAGGAAAGAGTCCGGTAGAGGATACAAAGATGATTAGGGGACTGGAGCATTTCTCTGGCAAGGAAAGGTTGAGAAACCTGGGGCTGTTTAGCATGGAGAAGAGAAGCCTGAGAGGGGATATTATCAATGCTTATAAATATCCAAAGGGTGGGTGTCAAAAGGCTGCGGCCAATCTCTTTTCACTGGTGCCCAGTGATAGGACAAAGGGCAATAGGCACAAACTACAACACGGGAAGTTCCACCTAAACATAAGGAAAGACTTCTTTCCTTTAAGGCTGACTGAGCACTAGAACAGGCTGCCCAGAGAGGTTGTGCAGTGAACCTCTCTGTAGGCTTTCAAAACCTGCCCAGATGTGTTCCTGTGCAACCTGCTCTAGGTGAACCTGCTTTAGCAGGGCAGTTGGACTAGATGATCCACAGGGGTCCCTTCCAACCCCTACTGTTCTGTGATTCTGTTTCATTTTCCTAAACTGCCTGCAATGTTGATTGTGCCATCTTACAGGTGTTCTGTCCATAGAATCAGTAACTCAAATACACTTTTTAACCAATTCATAAAGCACGACTAGGATCCCACTGAACAAGAACTAGACATAAATGAATGCATAAAACAACAGTGTCAAGAATTCTCCAGTTAATTTCCTTCTTTACTACCTTGAGCTTTTCTCACCTCGGTTTTACAAAAGTGAATAGTTCAAGATCCTATTAACACTGAGACACTCAGAAGAATGGAATCCAAGCATGAAAGTATTACTTTAATAATAATGCCATTATAAGGCTTTGCTAAGACACAGCAATATTAATTCACAATATTTTTTACAGTCATTTCAAATACCCTCAAAATAGAAGACCCTGAATGACAGTCACAAAAACTAATTGTAACTACAACACTGCAATTAAGTTACATGAGGTCTTTGGGACACCTGTTTCCATTTCACTGTCACAGGACATATTTCATAACACATAGGTGCCATATTCTCAGCTTCCATGCCAGCACTAGGCTTCAGATTTTCAGGGCAAGGAGGATAGACAGTGTTTGGCTCATGCAGAAACAACATACCCACAAAGGCGTAAAAACATTTCTTTCTGGTCTCTCAAGGAAAGAAAACGCTACCTCAGCAAGTCGTGAATGCTTGTGAACATTCTCTCCTTTCTGCACACTCGGAGCAAGCTGCTGCAGCACACCTCGGCTGCTAGTGAGGGCACGAGTCAAGCGAGCAAACTTTCCCCAACCTTGAGAAAACATGCAAGATACACACGTTACCAAAAAATCTGCATTGTACCACATGAAGCTTCTCATAACTGTGAAAACAAAATAAAAGTTAAAACAGTGCAATCCACTTTAATACCAACCACAAGGGAGTGTAAGTTATCCAAGTACAAGATAAAAGCAAGTCACAAAATAGATGTCATGGTGGTAAAGTAAAAAAACCCAACCCATGCCTGCAGTGACTTTGTATTCAGTGGCTCTACAAGAGTAGCGTTACATGAACTGCATCTCTTGTAGGGATAAATGTCCACTTTACAATAATCTTCTATTTAATCCAATGGCCAGATTTGGATCTCACAGCACTGCAGAAGACACTCCAGACTAATCAAGATGTAAGAAAAGAATCACACACAGCAAAAATTACAGTTGCCTGTAACAGAAGTGAATCTCACCTCAGATGTATAAAGCATAGATCTGGCATAAGCAAAATATTATACATAAGACAATAAAAAGCAGAGCAGACAAAGAAAAGCAATATCATTAATTTTATCCTTTCTAAACAAAAGGAGAAAACATACAAATAGATGTTCTCAAACTCTAATTAAACATTTAGCAGCTTCTGGTAAAGTAATCATATGCTGAATTTTAATTCACAATATTTTTTACAGTCATTTCAAATACCCCTCAAAATAGAAGACCTTGAATGATAGTCACAAGAACTAATTATAACTACAACCTTCCTGAGCAGTATTTTCCCATAACAGAAAGTCAGTCAGAGTATACATCTGGATATTTTTTGGTACTCTAAAAGGAAAAGTATCAGTGCATTTAGTCCTGATCTTGAAAAATGGTAGCACCACCTGAGAACTGTTGAGAAGACAGTTCCTACTCCAACTGAAGATGCTCAGCACTCTACAGATTCAGTACTTAATAAGAACCTGGTTCTGGAAGAAATTTTCTCATTATGGTTTTATCACCAAAAGAAATTATACTGGTAGCCATGAGTTTTCAAAAGACCAGTCTGAAGCTTAGTCTGCAAGTGATCCATGACAGGTACAGGAATATAAGCGGTTAAAATACTGTCCAGTAGTATGAACATATCCTTGCTTGACCTCTCACTTTGATGGAGTTCACAAGAATATATTTGGCAATTTAAGAGGTGAGCACAGAAAACACACAAATTACATGGATCAGGTATTGAACAATTCCTTTCAGTGCAGATCTGAAATGAGTTGAGCATTTTTTCCTTCACAAATATGAAAAATAGTACATTTATTAAAAGGAAGGACCAAATCCATCAGATTTCTCCAAAATCAAGAATAAAATTGAGTATTTTCTTATGCCTTAAAGCATGTTTTAAAGCAAGTCTCTCACTAGTGATTTAATAGCCAAGTTGAACAGAATTAGCCAACATTTTTGGGCAGTATTCTGCGACAAGTGGACTCAATGATTTCCATCCAGGAAGTCAGATCTTTCCTGATAAATCAATGAAGATTAGCTAATATACTTTAAAACTATTTCTTAAAGAAATAAGTCAACATGACAGAACCTCAAGCAAGGTCAGTTTGTATCTGTTATTAAGCTGACTCGAAGCACTTGATTTCTCACAGTACTTTTCTGTGGAAGAAGGTTGGTTCTGGTGGTTCTTGTTTGTTTTGTTCTGTTGGGGTTTTTTAAGATACATTTGTAAAGAGTACTCTTTCTCTGCTTTATATGAAGAATGCAGGGCCCTGCATTTGAGTCATACTAACCCCATGCAATGCTACAGGCTTGAGGAAGAGTGTCTGGAAAGCTGCCCAGTGGAAAAGGAGTATTGGTCTATAGCCAGCCGAATACAAGCCAGCAGTGTGCCCAGGTGTCCAAGAAGGCTAACAGCAACCTGCCTTGTATATGAAATAGTGTGGCTAGCAGGACCAGAGAAGTGATTGTCTCCCTGTACTCAGCACTGGTGAGGCCACACCTCAAACACTGTGTTCAGTTTTGGGCCCCTCACTCCAAGAAGGACATTGAGGTGCTGGAATGTATCCAGCACCAGAAAGACAATGAAGCTGGTGAAGGGTCTGCAGCACAAGTCTTATGAGTGGCTGAGTGAACTGGGGTTGGTTAGCCTTCAGTTAAAGGAGAAAAGGAGGCTCAGGGGAGACCTTATTGCTCTCTACAACTACTTGAAAGGAGGTTGTAGCAAGGTGGGAGTCAGTCTGTTCTCACAAGTAATAAGTGATAGGACAAGATGAAATGGCCTCAAGTTGCAGCAGAGGAGGTTTAGGTGGGACATTAGGAAAAATTTCTTCACAGTAGGGGTTTTAAAGCACCTGAACAGGCTGCCATGAGAAGTGGTGGAGTCTTCATCCTTGGAGGTTTTTAAAAAATGTGTAGGTATGGTGCTTCAGGACATGGTTTAGTGGTGACCTAGCAGCACTGGGTTGGACTTCATGATCTTAGAGGTCTTTTCCAACCTAACTGATTCTGTGATTCTGAGTAAAGCCAGCAGAGGTTAAAAGGATGGATCAGGTGGGAGAAGCCATCAAAATGGCTTATCTTCAGCTGACATAAATCTGACTACCCTCTGTAAAGCCAACTTAGCCACAGTAATTCACCACCAACCTAAAAATTGGCTTTCATGGAACTTCTATGCCAGCAGTACTGTTTCCTTCCTGTTTTACGGGCCCATGCGAGAAGGCTGCTAGCAGTGGTGTATTTCCAGCGATGCAAATGCCGATCGAGGAGGTCCAAGGGGAGCTTGTTCCAGGAGGACACAAACTGCAGCCCCACAGCCCGGCCTCGGCAGAGGGGCGCTGGCCATGGTGCTGAAGCGCAGACCGCACCACGCGGGCTGCCGCCCAAGGGGCCTGGTAAGTGCTTGGCAGCCCTGACTGCAAACAATACACACAGCAGAGTACGCGTTGCACATGGAAACTCAGAATCCGCCTCCTTTACCATACGCATAATGTTTTTAATGCCAGCTAACAAGGCAGCCCCTTCTACTAACTCAAAAAGGCCTGATGGGCTGGGCATTTTCCTGGAAGATTCAAAATTTGGTTCAAAAACTGAGGACAAACTCTCAGTGTGTATTTTCTTCCTGCCATTGAGTTCTCTAAGAATTGAGTTATTCAGACATGAACAGAGAGAGGAGGAAAAAGGAAGCATCTCATTTGAGCTTTTTTTTTTTTTTGCACAAAGGCACTGCCAGACGTCTCTGTGACATGATTTGTGGCTGTGAATATTGAGCACCTTCGGGAATCTATTCCTCTTCCCAAGAATCATCTCCTTCTGAAAGGTATAACTTAACCCTCTGTCTTCAGCATCCCTATAAGCACCCTCGTCCCCCTACATGTTGCAAATCTCATTTTTGGGTGCCTAAACAGTATGTGAAAGAACTGTTCCCATGAACATTAGATCTTTTATCACATATTCCAAACTCTGATCTGAAAACAATGTAGCTTCTTGCTACAGGCAAGAGACTGCATCAAGAAGCAGGGCTTTGTGGCTTGTTTTTTTGAACATTTCTGAAAATGTCAGACTGGGAATACAAACCCTAAACTCTCTACATATATTGGGTAGAGCACATGGGATCCCAGCTTGGAGTTGCAGATGCCACTATGGCCCAGGTGTATGAATCGCATCTTTAGGGCAGAGCACTCTCCTCCTTGTATTGCCCTTTTTTTTTTTTTTTTTTTTTTTGTGACAGGAAGATAAACAAGTGGGAGCTTTGAAGTGTAACCATAGTAGACCTGCAGATTGTGGCACAGCAAAAAGATGAGAGAGAATGCCAGTACTAATCCTGCTGAAGAGTAATTTCTCCAGTACTGCTTGAAACAATAGCAGCACTTGTTGAATTTATTGCAATTTTTCCTCCAGAAGCCTCAAGGATAGATGCAGCCTACAGAAAGTCAGATATTTATCCAGTGAAGACAGATCAAATAATGGACTTAAGCCACAGGAGTGAGCATAAATAGTAAATTCTAAGGAGCCAATTACAGGAAGAAGATGGAGCTTTCCAAGACAAGAAAATAGGTTTTAGAATGGTGTAAGAATATATTGATGTTAGTCCTTCTAGCACAGGGGTACGAGACAGTACATTTTAGGAATTCTCTTCCAACAGAAGCAGTTGGTATATCCCCTATATCCACTCTTTTCCTCTAGAAATAGAGAAAACATCAATTAAATTGAAATCTAATGACCCTACATGATTCTCATGCACACATACATATATATCATTCCACAAATAGACAAGAGCTCACATAGCAGAGAAGACAGCTTGGAACTCAGGAATCAAACATAAAGCTGAATGCCAGCCCCATAGTTGTGATTGCCTGTGCCTTTATCTTTGATGCTAACCTATTTTTGTTACTGTTTAGTCTCCATTTTCAGTTCTGCAGAAAACATCATGCTGCTGGGACATAGCAATGAGATGGCACTAAACCATCTCCAGCTTCAAAAGGATAAAGAGCCTTCAAGATTAACAGCACTGATTTCAGTTACCCTGCATTCCATGATGTTCATTCAGTTTTCCACCATTTCATAGCAAAAAGCTGAATAGAAATTGCTTCTTAAAACACTCAATATGACAATATGCCTATATCAGGGACAAAAACTGACCCCTGAGCTTTGTTTCATGGGGAAACATATTGAAATACATCTTTGTGATGTTTAACTCCTCAAAACTTCTTTAAGGGATGAAGCTTCAGTTAACAATGCTCTTAAGTTGAAGAAATCAATTTTCTCTATTTTGATGTAAGCATGAACTGTTGATACTCAATCCACAAGAATATTTTTTATTTATTTGTTGATAGTTATTTCTTTCCTACCACTCTTCTCAATCTGATCATGATGGCTCAAATTCAGACATTAGAAACTGTGTCAGTTACAGAAACCTTGCTATTAAGTTGATTATCCATGACTTACACAACACCTAGAGTTAGAATGAGGTGCCACTGCCTGCTAGAGAATAAGCTCGTTTGGTCATGGGTCTATTGTTCACACAGAACTGTGCAAACGCAAGAAAATTAGGATTCTAGCAGTTCTTGCCTCCACTCAAACCACTTTTGTTTTCTTGCACATCCCTGCTTACATCTGTCATGCCCCTCTGCAATCTTAATGCTCCTTCCCTTTGAAACTTCACCTATTTTTCCATCTGGACTGGGAAAGCACATCAAAGTTTTTTTAACACACTCCTCTCTTCCCTTTCATTTGTTTCCTTTTGTAAGAAAACATTTCATCTAGATGAAAATAGAGTATAACTTAATCAAAATATTTCAAATACTGGCTCTGCTCATATAAATACATCTTTAAAACAGAACAAAAAATTAGACAGCAACCAAAAAAAAAAACATGAAAAAGGAAAAACTTGGCATTTTCCCTGAATTAAGATGAAGGAGCCAATCCAAATATTTTTGTGTAGCCCTGCTTGTGATGCAAAGGAGAGCTTAGCTGCAAAATGAAATAAAGCTGCTTCTTCAGAGATAACTGATGATTGTTATAAAACACAGGAAGTTACAATAGCTAGGAGGTTAATTATAATTTTCCTATATGATTCAGTGATGTTGAACTTTATAACCTTTATTAGAAAAACAAAGTATCAAAAGCAAACTATTAAGATTCAAAGCATAATTTCCAAACTTTTCTAGCAGAATAGATGCATCTGAATATATTCACACTGAATTCACATATGCAAAACCTGTTCATGCAAACTTCTTACTAGCTAGTCAGAGTGCAGGCACATTCTATTTGTCTGCACAAATTATTGCTTTCATAAAGTGATGTACTCCACTTAATACACTATTCTAAAACTTCTCATAATTTGTTTGTTACATCTCAAACCAAAAAATATCTACTCAGACAAAATGCATGAATTCCAAATATAGCATATACTCCAAAATTCAGCTAAGAAGGTGACCTATCACTTCACAAGCCAAATTTAACTATGCTATAGTTTGATTTTGCCTACTTCTACTCAAGTAAACTTATTTTTTCCTGATTTTACTAAGAGGCAAGCATACAGGGAGGAATGGAAAGAGGCTGTTTAAAAATACAATATCATCAACATCACTGACACTATTTTTAAGTTGTTTCATTTAGAATGAACTATTTTTAAAGCTGCTGCATTTAAAAGCAAATTTACTTAACTTCCAGAGCAATCATAAAATAAACATCTTCCACATTAGCTGAATCAATTAACAAAGACTACATTTAGAAGTCTACTTTTTTACATTACTTTAGAATTTTTTTTGTGTCAACTAATCTAATGTCTGGTTTTATTAACAAAAAAAATATTAAGAATGAGAACAGGAACTGGGACGTTATACTCTCTGGGTCGCCTTCAGATAAAGATGTCTATTCATTTTTGTGTACAAATCAAACACCTGTCATTAGAGCTCAACACTTCACTCAAGGTGTCATTACATCACTTACAGCTGTACAATCATGCTTGAAATTGCCAGCAGGTGATAGAAAACTAAGATACCACAATTAAGCAGGTTTAGCCTAACAGATTAGTTGCTTTTAAAATTCATTATGTTCTTGTACTACATAACAATTTTCTCTACATAGACATACAGGCATTGATTTTGAAATACTTAAATGGTTCACGCTATGCCACTATGCAACTATGTAAATAGAACACATGTTAACGAAACATCTGCATTTGCAGGCAGCCTGTTACATATTAAGTGTCCATATGCACAGAAAACTGATCCCACATTTAAAAATAGTAAAAGTAGTTCATAAAAGCTGATTAAAGGTACAAGAACAAAAAAATAATAGAATTAGCAATTAGTTTTCAGTTGTTTCAATTAAATGATAAATCTCTTAAGTTCACAGTTTTAGGTTTCAGATTGGAAGCTCATTTGGTTTCAGAATGTCAGAAACATTCCTATAAAAATTGCTATCCTTCAAAAGCATGTCACAAAATTCCCATGTAAAGTTGCATATGTTGCAAAGAATATGCCCTCTTCAAAGCTCACATTTGTAAAAGCAATGGTTCTTAGAATACGCTAATATAAATTTACCTTTTTTAGATCTTCCAAAAATTTTTTTCCCTTCCATCAATCTTAGAGTCCACTACAGACAACTGTCTGACACTCCATACCTGTCTTTTTCCCCCTCCTCATACTATAATATTGCACCGAGATCTAATATTAAGGACAGGGTCATGCATGAAAAATTCTTCAGTTGTTTGACAAATAAGCTCCTCTTTCCAAGAAATTGTTCATCTAGTCATCAAGCAATTGATGCACTATCACCTCCTGAGATGGACACAACAAAATGCCAAAGCTAGCCTACAGCAAGTAACATACAGAAGAAAGAAAGGCAAAAAGACTAAATTAAGGATCAGAAAAGAATAGGCAATTTCATTTAGATCATGTTTGATTTGTGTATACAGTGACAGAGAACTCTTAACCAGCATGAAACTTCATCATTAATTAATGATTGCACCATCATTAATTTTAAGAGGACCTGGTCTAGTGATTGGCATTCCTGCTCAGTGTGGGGAGGTTGGAACTAGATGATCTTTAGGGTCCCTTCCAACCTGGCCATTCTATGATTCATAAACAATATTTGAAAAACTCATTTAGTGCATGAACCCTTCTGCTTATAAAGTCATAAGCACTCAGGGAAGGAGTAGAGAGCTGTGAATCAGTGGTCTCTAAATAATACATCCAGTTCTTCTTCCTGTAACCTCAGTTAGTAGTCACTTAGCCAGATTCCATGGGCTAGACAAAGAAATTCTGTTTATCATCTTAACTCCTTTGCAAGTAGGTACTCTTACATGTAGATTTAGTGCTTATACTGCTTTATATTGAACTGCTAAGAATCACCATGATCCCTGTAAGAACAGGATGATTTCAAGATCCTAGTGAGATTTTAAAAAAAATAAAATAAAATACAGCATTCCCTTCCTTCAACATACTTCTCTGGAAAACAAAGAAGTCACAGTGTTTCCTCGTGCTGAGAATGAAGAACAAACTCTTCACAAGAGTGCATATCACTATCACATTAAGGATCTTCCATGAAAGTAAAGAGAAAAGACACAGCTTTAAATGAAGCAGGAGCCTTCACTCCTAGCAAACAAATGAAAGCCAACGTTACTGCATCATGCTGATTTATCTTTGTTGTCAGTCCTCATCAGGATAAAGTGAGCACTACTGGGCAGGGGGAAAGTACTGTAGACCCAAGCTTTCTGAGAAGATATATTTTTTAGTTTTATTAAAGCAATGAAGAACCAAATAGCATGAAAGGGAGAAAAAAAATAACTCACATAGCCTGGAAGAGGGTATGTTTTTCAAGGTTGTACTTCCCTTTTCATGGTAACAGGTGTTTCCACTTTGAGAAACTATGTTTTCAAGGAATAACATTTTGAGCATAAATGTAAACCAGTTCACCTTCACAGTAAGTTTCCTGTTTAATTTAATACTACAAATATTAATAAATAGTACAAAAATGCAAACAGGAGAATTTATGTCTTTCTTACCCCAGAAGATGCATGTTTGCAATTCTCCATATGGGTGCAAAAGGTCTATTTCTGACAGGATCTGAATCTGAGTGCATGTTTATGCTACTGTCACAGCTGAGTTGGCTTCCAGGTTTCCAGAGTGTGACTCAGTAAAGGGTTAACAGCAAAATGCAGCAATGCTGCTTCACTCACCAGAACAGCTTGAACTTAATTTGATGGGAATCTCTTCATATATGTTAACTAGCCAAGAACTTTAACATAAGAAATCCTGTGACATCAATCCAGGCAGAATGAAATTATTCAGATCTTTGCTATACTCAGGGTTAATTCCCCATTTTTGCATACAGTATCATGCACAATTTGTACAGGGCCCAAGACCTTACAGTTCTTTCTGACACCAATGAAGCTGTTCAGCAACATCGTGATACCTTGAAGGCTATGCTGGAATGTGGATTAATAACTAATTTAAAAGGAGGAGCAGCACCTATTTGCTAAGCAAACCCTGCTTCCTGAAGTGGTTGGAGGTTTCATTAGCAATGACCCTTTCCAGTACAGGCCAGAGCCAACTCATTTAATAAACCAGCAACCATTGCTTGCACAAATGCAGTCCCTGGTAGCCTAGCTACAAGCTATTTAAACATCTAAGTATTAAGCTTTGTTATTTAAAGGACTTCAGCTCTTTCAAGACCATGGCGAAGAAATAGAAACAGTACAAATATATAATTGTGAAAAAAGACAAACCTTTACACGAATCATCCTCAATGGGCTGCTTGAAAGCCGTTATGTCATTGAAAGTGCAGAGAAATAAAACCACTTTATCCTGCTCATTTCGAATTGGAGCAATTTTCACAAAGAACCAGACAGGTGTTCCTGGAAACAAACATACCAAAAAATTGGTCAGTGGTAGGCAGAACACTATATAGGCTAGTTCAGATGTTTAATCAGCCATTTGCAATTGTTACTTAAGTTTTGGGGGTTTTGCAAACATCTATTAGAAAAAATGGCAAAGGAGCTGACAAGACTGTTAGGTAAGTTCTCTGCCTCTGATTAGCTTTTTAATCTTCAGGAATGACTCGCTATGTCTGGGCTTCATCTATAAAGAGAATACTGGAACGTACAAAGTGCTTTGTTATCTCCTGAAAGAACAGTTCCATGTACATGCAAAGGGTCCACACAACAAAGTCTTGCTCATTCTGTGCAGGACTTGAGAGCAGGCCAGCTGTGCCTAAGCCATGACCATAATAGAGTCTTAACTCAAGAGCATGACCAGCTTGGTTTACCTTATACTTCTCTGCAAAAAAGGGAGCACTATACCCTAACAATGACATCAGCATATGCTCAGCTTCAAGAGCTCTACTCCAGCCTGCAAATCCTCCCATGCAAGGTATACTCTTTGCAAGCTGCCTTTCAGTTTTTATGTTCTAAGCTTGCTCACAATCACTCTAGTGTGAAGGAAGACTCCACTGAATTCAAGAAAGGAGCAGCCATCAGGACTAGATCACGGGCTGTGGATGTACTTTTCTAATTACTGCAGTAGATAAACTACTAATGAAAATTCCTTGTGATTAGAGCATGCACATTACAGAAAAAGATGACCCCAGATAATGACTTTTCAGGTGCTGCTCTCAATTTTCTTTGACATCTATCCACACAGATCACACCTTGAGAAGAGAAATTGTCAGTCAGCCCTGCCTTTCTATATCTCTGGCAGTTCTGCTGAGGTTGCTGAAAATATTCCTCATGATAGCAGTGAAGTTTTCATGTAACAAGGTCATGTCTACCAACTCTTCATTTTCAGAGTCACCACACTGATTTTAGTGGTATTTTATTGACATCTAGTGACTGAAGGGTCAGAACCGAGCAGTTGGCCCCTGTATCTCATAATGTAGCTTCCTTGAAGGCATCATTTCTTAGTCTGCAGTCTCAACTTTGGTCATAAAAAGATGACTCCTTCTCTAACTGTGAGGTATACAGCAAACAGAAGACTCCAGGGTCACCAGACCTAGGCCTATATGGAGGTTGTACATGAGTTTTCAGACTGTCCCTCTAACAGTCAGTGATGATGAAAAAACTCACTACTGCTTCCACAGGCATAAGAAGAACCAAAGAAAGAATTCAGGGTTCCTTGCTGTAAGCAACATTTCTCTTGAGTATGCACTGTAAGTTATGCTTGGAGAGAAGGGTCTACATACCAGAGGCCAATGCAAAATGTAAAATCAGCAAGATTCAGACCATCTGGGAAAGCCTGAATAAACAGCACCACACGTAATTTTTGCCACTTCTGCAGAAAAACTTACTTTAGAAAGAGTGATCTTAGAAGATTGTTTCTTTTCTTTCTCAATCACAGGACCCTGCTTTAGGCTAGAGATCAGATTATCTTTCACCTGAATTGCTCAGTATTTTTAACTGAAGTTCTACATGGTGTCTTTCATGCAATAGTTAGTTATAACAAGGGACACGTGTGCATCCTGGCTGTCAAAGGGTCACAAGGAAACCTTAGGTAGATCATAAGTTACTGTTCAAAGCAAGCAAGGGCAGTTTTTTTCAAAACATGTTAACAAACATGTTAACGCAACAGATGCTGTTGGTAACACTGCCTTACTCGGGCTGTTTCCCAGCCTTTATGCTTAACAATCGTTTCTGGCCACACAAAGCCAGGGCATCTCCAAGACTCATGGACAACTTCCATAAATGAAGTTCAATTCCTAAGGCTCCCACTGTGCCTGAATAGCACAGGCAGTTTGAAACCCTGGCTGAGATTCCTTACCATATGTACAGCTGGCTCTACAACAGCAGGTTATATGATGCATAAAGGCCTCTGCTCAAAAAGCAGAGAAATCCAGATGGAATCACTGATGGCCATTTCTGCAACACGCCTGCATAGCTGAAAGTATTCAGGGGTCAATATATACATATTCTTTAAAAGAGCTGGCATTCCTGAACAACTCCTTCCAATAAAGTATGAGCAAACAAAAATACTAAATGCGAGACAAGACTCAGCAAAGCAACTGTACCAGTAAAATCATCCCTTCAAGCTACAGCCGTTCTGCTGTGGGATGCTCATAGTATCAACCTTCAGAGCACTGAGGCTGAATTACATACTCAGCTTCATCTCTTCCTCCCACAGCTACAAAAACTTACTACCCTGCTTTTGAAGATGCTGTACACATCACAGGAACAGAAAGGATGCAATACACCCTCTTATTCTGGATATTTGTCAGATGCATGCTGTCATCTCTTTTTGATTATGTATGATATGTGGTTGCTAGATTTGTTCTAACATGTTCTGAATGTAGCAAGAGAAAAGATTTTTCCTGATAATTTGTAGAAGGCTGCTGCAGGGCAAGGAAGGAACTTGTATCAAAAGAGTTCTTACTTTCTTACTCCCACTGCTATCTGCATTACTTTTAGTAAATAGGAAGAGAAAACACTGTTCTACCTAGAACCAGGTGTAGATCTAAGTGATGTGCCCCATAGGCAACAAGAAAGAGCAAAATATCCTTGGTAGCTAAAAGCAGGTGATTTTGATGACTGTCATTACTTAGGTAACCTTATAACCACCAGAGTGTCAGAGTGTCACAAACAGGGTGTATTTCAGGGCAGAACATAAAATCAAGGTGGCACACATGGTCTGTATAAATCATCTTCCAGTTTTGGATCCACACAGTAATAGCAGAAATAAGTAGATGGAAAATTCTGCCAGGCCATGTATCTGCCCCTCCAACATTATTCAGTATTTTTACCTACAGCATTCCCCACCTTCTTGTCAGTCTCTTTTGTGAACAGGAATCATGTGGATATAAAAATACAGTCATAAGGTAAATGCTAACAGTACTGGGTGACACGGACTTTCTACTGTGCTCTGCAACCAGGAGCTCGTTCATAGCAGAACTGGGATCTGAACTGTGGGAACACACTGAAAGGCTAAGCCAAGATGTGGCTGCGCTCAGCCTTTTTCGTCCATACTGGTTTAATTATCAGAAGAATTTTACTTTTTAAACATTAAACAGTTTATTTAACTATTAAACAGGAAAGCTCAAAGTATAAACCACTTATAAATCAGGTTGGAAACTAGAATTTCAGCCTCCTACAGGCAGCCCTCATACTCTTGGTGTCAAAGCGGATGTCCCTGCTCAGCCAGACAATCACTACTGACGAGAGGCACAAACAAGGCCAGTTTAATGAAAATGTGATTTTCAGATTCAGCCTATGGGTTATTCAGCCAGTGAAACTGCAGCACTTTAGAGAGCTCTCACAGAAAAACAAGAGCAGCTTCCCCACATGCCCCCAGTCTGCACTGATGTACAGCCACACAGAAACTGTTTACCAGAGTTTCCAACAATACATCTACTTTCATTTACATTTTGTGTTCAGTCCTGGCAAACTCTCTCACTGGTGAAGTTCCATGATAATGCCAATGCACAAACAAAGAAGTAAACACTCATGAGCCACATCAGCTTCTGTTAGATTTGAAATCAACAGTAAAAGAATCCTGCTAGAAAAGGGAATGCCACTTCAGAGCAGTGTGAACAACTGTGAAGAAATTAATATCTACAATGAAATTCTGACAACAGCCATAGGACCAGCCTGTCTCATGGCACCAAAGTTATGTAGCTAATTCCAGAATTAACAGATGCAGCTCTTAATAGTCCTCACTGGCCTCAGAACAGTACTTATGGTGCTGCCCTACAGGCAAGACAATTTTAAGAGTTGTGATTCAAGTCCCATTCAAAATCACTGTCTAAATATGCTCTTTTCCCCATACCTTGAACAATTTAACCACAGAGGTCAGCTGTTTTCAAAATTACAAAAAGCACATTGTTTAAATAAAACTGCAATACATATTTTTTCTTTCCACAAAGTAAACCAATATTTGTCTACAAATAAAATGACAAAAACATGTTTTGACAGTTCAGTCAACATCTTCACTGTCCTTACTGAATGGGGCACATTTCCTCAAAGCAGCACAACCTCTGCATTATTTGATAATGTCTCAAATGATCATCAGACAGGTATTGCCCTGAAGGTAATCAGTCAAGCAATATGGAAATGAAAAGGATAAAAGCTTGTGCTGTGTTTCCACCAATTCTGACACACAGCGATGGAAACAGCAGGACTTCAGTTATATAAACAGCAGTGCTGACCATTACAGTCACCCCTTTTGGGATTTCACTCATGCCCAGGTAGTCATTACGGGATTGTTTCTCTCTATCCCACACAGACTGAATAGTTTGTCCAATATCAAATTAGCAAACCAGCTGTCAGAAAGAGTTAGGCAAGCCACCATATACACACAAATTTTAACTAGAGCCACAGAGGGGCCTGTGACATTTGCAAGACAATGAGCTGAAGTCTTCCCACAGACTACCTTCTAACAGAGAGCGTGCACTGAACAAGAACAAACCAACTCAGTATGTAGCTCACCACTCTGTACCAGTATTGATAGACCTGAAAATACATTTCCAGCACTTTAAAAGCTCTTACCTTCATGTCTTCCACATCTGGTGCTGCTATACTCTGGAAGTTAATGCTTCCAAAGGTCTGATATTTACATGCTAAGATGAGGAAAATCAATTTCAGTGCCCAGTAGTGGAATCACCACACACAAGGGTTATCCTGCAACACTGAAACAACACAGTAGCAGAAAGGCTCAGCACACAACCTTGTCGGTTGTGGCTAGGCTTCGTGAACAAAGATCCAGNTTGTACTACAGCAGTTTTGATAAGGTTTACCTGCTTCTGAGTTCTCCTAAGAACAAAAAGTGAGTATAAGGAAGAGGAAGGCAGCGGGAAGTCTTGTAATCTTCTTTCTATTTACCCCAGATAAAATATTAAAGGCTTATTACTAAGAAGTCTTAATGTTCTGTATATGTTTGAGACGATGACAGCAAGTGTTGCCTGCCAACACGTTTGAAGTTGACAACATCAATGGGAATTATCAGTTTTATGAATCAAAAATACTTAGATTTGACCTTACTGAAGGTAACTGAACTAATGCAGATGGATTTCACAGAAGAGGAGATGCAGGTGTTCATGCTGCTTGACAAATATAGAGCTAAATTTCAGTGGGAGGCTCAGGAGGATACATGCTACTTTATTCCAACACCCTGATTCTTTCCTGCTTCTGGTCCTATGCAATTATTTGGGTTAGCAACGGTTTTCATCTGGAGACACCAGAGGCACAGCACACACAAATATAGAATCACAGAACCATAGAATATAAATGAATATAACATAAATACATATAAAATATAAAAATATAATATAAAAGAATATAAAATATAAATGGTTTTAAATCATTTTAACCAATAATAGTTATGTGAAACTCTCCCTAGTGGTGGGCAATCACAGGTCTACCACTGTGAAGTTAATTTTGCTCTCTGTAAATTAGGATGGGGTTATTTGTCTGGTTTTTAACCTCTGTAGAATGCGTTGGTTCCAACAATAAGTGGAAGCAGAATTGGCCAAATCACTATTTTAGGCTTATATGTCATCTTTGACATCTAAAAGCCTTCTAATACACTGTGAGTGGATGGTGTGTGCAGTAAAAAAAGATAAAAAAAAAATCCAAGGAAACAAAGTACCCCACACAAATATACATGGTATTACAGTTGCTATACATTCTAGCATCCAGGAAAACACAGAAGTGAACTCCAGCACAAACTGGAAGTGAAGCCCAGCCTTTGGGACTCTCACTACAGTATTATATGTACTCAGACAAGAGCTACTGTTTATCGAAATCACTTCGCAGTCTGCAAAATAATTACCTACAGCCAATCCTTTGGCTGCTACCATTCCACTGGACTTGCCTACAGAAAACCTCTGAGATGGGAAAAAAATAAAGGTGTCTTATGGCTCTCTGCAGCACTGCAATAAGAAAGACTTTGCTCAGAGGATGCCTGAATACTCTTCACAACTCTTCATGTATTTTAGTTTTGAAGAGTCCAGCCCACTTCAGATATTCTTCCACTGAAGCAGATCAAGTACTGCATAGAAAAGGGGTTTAGATGTGCAGCACCTCTTCAGAGGCAAATAGAAGCAAGTAAATTTATATTCTCACAAAAATTGATTTCAGCAATAATGGAAGCAAGTACATCTAGAATAAGCCTGCTTTTACACTGCTTGTTGTAGTTGGAAAATTAGGTAATGGAAGCCCAAGTTTAATTTACTCAGCCATTTTAATTTATAAGGCTGATCATAAAGTGTAAAAATCTGAAAAATGGCTGTCAAAGTCTTGTAAGAAGTTTGATTCTTTTAAGCTGAATCAGTTCAGGTAAGGTATGAGATGACTGAGACTAGATATAAAATATTCTCTAATACATTAGGACCATATCCTTCTTTGGTGTAAGTTAATGCCATTGATTTCAGTGAGACTTTGCAATGTTTTCATTTTCCTGTATAAAAATAAACAATACTTCCAGCATCACTGGCACACACATCTAATCAAACAATGGAACAGAAGCTCTCACATGAAATTACTGTCAACCTGTCTTGTCATTTTGCAGTCCAGGTTAAAGAATGCTTTCACTTGGTCTCCTTCCAGGTATGACCATGAATCTTCACTGAATGCAACAGCATGGCATCAGAGCAACAATGACAAAAATCTGGTGGCTGTGCACCTGCTTGCTCCAATTGCTTCCAATTATCCTGAAGGAGCTCTGTGTTTCTAGGAAGCAATTCTTCCAGAAAATAACAATGATCATCACATGCCTGCTAAGTAATCAAGGGCCCAGCCCAAGGAACCATCAGATTTCTATCACATCTTAACTTCAGGTTCTGAAAAGAGGGAGGACAGTCATTTTGGATGGGGAGAGGGCTGGACAGAGAAAGAGGAGGCCAGGGTAGAGACATTATCCATAAATGCAGACATGATGAAGGCAGAAAACTGTACCATTATTCTGAATCATAGAATCACAGAATTATCAGGGTTGTAAGGGACCTTAAAGATCATCTAGTTCCAATCCCCCTGCCATGGGCTGGGACACCTCCCACTAGATCAGGTTGCTCAGAGTCCAATCCAGCCTGGCCTTAAAAGCTTCCAGGGATGGGGCTTCCACCCCCTCCCTGGGCAACCTGTTCCAGTGTCTCACCACCCTCATGGTGAAGAACTTGTTCCTAACATCCAACCTAAATCTACCCTCCTCAAGCTTATGTCCGTTCCCCCTAGTCCTATCGCTGCCTGACATCCTAAAAAGTCCTTCACCAGCCCTCTTGTAGGCCCCCTTCAGATACTGGAAGGCCACTATAAGGTCTCCTCAGAGCCTTCTCTTCTCTAGACTGAATAATCCCAACTACAGCTTATGTTGTTTCTTGAGTTGTTACTGTGAATTGCAATGAAGCTCATAGATATAATGCACCTATCAGAGTGTGGATGAGGTATTCCTACTAGATAATCAAGTAAATACTAGCACTGGGTCACCACCATGGAGTACTATGTGAAAATAAAAAGCCTATCACTTCTAGTAGCATTATTAAATGTCTCAATGTATTGTTGACATATCTAGTGTAAGATCAGGACACAATTATTACTCAGAGAGAGACATGACTGCTGCTCATCGAGATACAAGATGAAGATTGACCTGCTCCAGCCCAAACCAGGACAACTAGCAACACCATAGTTAACTTGAAACTCCTGCTATGTTTTCCTTTTTTTCCCCTGAAAGGACAGAGATTGTATTGTTAAAACAAATATAAGTACATTAAATGTGCAGGTTGTGCAAAATGTAACAATTATTGAAACAACACAAAAATGGAAGAAAAACTTGCTGTTTATCCTGACTGTTAGTCTATAGGGAGGCAGTGGACACGTAAAGAACAACAAAAATCTGTTTCCTGTCTAATTCACTGACTAATTTAAAAAAAAAATAGAATGAGGAAAGAAAATAACAAAGAGCAAGGGGGGAGGGTTAAGAAAAAAGATATATCTAACCAACCATGTTCACTGCCCAAGCAGGCCACTACTATAGTTGCAGGCAGAGGGATGCATGTATGTATGGCTAGGCTTCGTGAACAAAGATCCAGGGAGGGCTCCACCCACGCTCCTCATCAGCGCCTTTTCCAAGCACGCTGATAAAAAGAGGATAGCAAATAGCACCCTTGAGCTTGCACAATGGATTTTTTTTTAGGTGAGACACAGCATGCGCAGAGCTGGACCCACCCTTTAGTCCTAAGGTTCATCTGCCAGGGCCTAGCAAGCTTGGATGCTGGCAGCAAAGTCCTTAGGACATAGGTTTTATTAGAGTGTCCTTCTCTTAGATGGAAGGCCTTACAGGGCTAAACGAGCTCCATCTGCCCGGGTTTGGAACTAGAGTTGTCCTTCTCCTAGGATNACTTTACTGTGGGCAATGAGTTTAATGCTCCCTCTGCTGTCGGCACAGTTATCGCACCAGGGGCCACAGGAGACCCCAAGTGATTTTCAGACTGTGGCAGGCAGAGGTAAGGTGACCACAAAGGCAAGACCACTTAGCTGTCTGGGTGCTAACTGACTGGTAATCAAGACAGGGTTTTCCTATGATGAGACTTATTCTGAGAAAAATATCCAGAATGTCCACATTTTGGTATTCTTCAGTTTCAACTCTCTAGTGTTATTAGTCAGACTCTCTAACAGCAGTAAATGTTCCTCTAAAGCTACACATCTAACAAACATACGAGCACTGTTATTAAACTTAATAGCAAGTTCTGTGCTTTCTTTTTCCCATGCCTGTGACCCTGTATGCACACAGCACAACCATCACAGCTCTGCTTTTTGGCATGTCACACAACACAGCTTCTGCACAGCTGGACTTCGTTCTAGGCTACCTCTCCTCAGGAGAATTCACAGTAGGGATGGAAACATTCCTCATTCCCTAGTTACCTTGCTTTATTTCTGCGTAAAAAATAGAGATGCCCAAGGCTCTACTATAGGCCATATGCTGCAGCAGTGACAGAGGAGTAGCTGCATAGCCCCTTGGTGCCAAATCACTGCTAGGAGAGAATTCCAGACCCTCCCAGATGCCATGACTGCAGCTTGTTTACTTGGCTATGGATGCATAGATATGAGCTGCATATGGACCCTATGGCCACTAACTGAGCTAGAACAGACATCAGCTTTAAGAAATAGGTAAACATTGGAGGAAGGTAACACTAGAAGGACAAAGCAAGGCCAGATTACGCATATAGCTTTTCAAAGGAGTTGGACCAGCAAAGCTGTGCTTCAGAAGAGCTCTAAGCAATGTCACCACGTCATAGGTCATGATGCTTTAAACAGGCTAAAAAGAGAAGAAAAAGACTAGAAGATAGATGAAGCAAAAATCAATCAAGGTGGGGTTTTTTCTCTCTAAAAGATAACGAAAACCAATTCCATGTGCTTTGCTACCACCACTTCTTAGAAGAACAGACTAATTTTGACAGAAAACAAGTAGCTCCACACATCCATAGTTCAGGATCAGCATATATAAGTATTATCTTTCAGCTTTCATGAAGTGCCTGTGGTTCTCTCATCAAACCCCATCAGTACTAGCTGATCATTTCAAGAGATATACTCGTGGTTCACATACATAGATAGGATAAGTGTTCCCCAGAAAACTGGTCTTTCTAACAAGAAACAAAGCAGCAATGAGGTTAGCTGTTGAAAATTACATTACATTTTGTGGTTAAAGTCTCTCATGCCCACTAATGCACAACTGATGAAATTCATCATCACAGCTGTAACGCAACAGAGCTGCTAGCAGGGATGCTTCTGCGAGGTAGCCTCCCCTGTACACAGACACTACCAGTTTCATGATTAGAAGGCAAAATTCTAAGATACATAATGCAGACTTTCAACTTAGCATTTGGCCAGGCTGAAAATCTCAGTGTGTTTACACTCCAGGTGATATGAAGTAGATAAAAACAACTGTGCCATGACATAGTCTACACTAGATGGGGCAACAAGTTTTGGGCAAGCAGTCCGTCTGCTGACATAAGCACTTACAGACAGACTGAAATTCCTATGAAAAAAATCATATCCCAATTAAGGAATTTTTGTCCAAAAAAAGAGACAGTTTCATCTGAAAATGTCAGAAGTAGTTCAGCTTCTAATAAAAGATGGGTTCTTTTTATTCAGAAACTACATCTAAAAACTGGCCTAACTATATCAACTTTTTAAAAATTGAAGAAGTACATTCTCTGTAACAGAAAACATTTGCACAAACCTAGCTTGTGTATTATCATCACTGATGGAATCTTAAGTGTTATCTTAAAGCATCACACAAAAATTGCTCTAAATGTCAGAACAAATTAGAGAGCTTTGTCTGCCTCCCTGAGTGACTTTCATCCCTAATGTTCTCATTTCTCCCTTGTAGATCAACTGGTAGAACTAGGGCTTACTTAGTCCTAAATCAAGTATAGTCCTCCAGGCTGATGGACTTGCAGTTTTCATTACAATTTAAAAACCAAAAATGTTACACACCTATGTTAAAGAACAAACCAATCAACTACTTACTGTTCTTCTTGTACATCAAGATTTCAAAGGAGTTCATCTCATAGTTCTCAAACGTTTGCCGGACCTTGTCAATTGTATCTTTGTCTGTCAGCTCTCCATACATAAAACTGTAAATAAAGTGAGAAATGCAAGTCAGATACCAGACAAAGACACAAAGCCATTTGTTTACATTGTGAAAAGGATCTACTTAGAAATAGGCCTTCATTGATTTTATTTCACCTGGAAAGCATATTTGACAGATGCAGCCCCAGGAGATAAAAGACAAAACTGGAATAAACAGATTACTTTTCTCCTCAAGCAACAAGCACAACACAACAAGCTGTTTAACAGAAAATAAATCTGTTTTCAAATACCTGCAGGTGCTGCTTTTTTGCATAACTTCTGCTCTGTGATATCCTGATAGCTTGCAAAATCCATCATTGCTGTAGACAATGGGCCAATCCACTATCTGGGCATTACCCAAGACAAAATTAGTATCTGTTTGAAAGAGCACATCAGTTAGACATTAGATAAGGTTATGGTTGCATTGGAGGAAACACTCATTTCAGGACCCAATCCTGATTGCTTTGCACAGTTTTTCCCAGATCCTATTCTCACTGCAGTCAACAGGATTATTCCCATTTTAAATTTTAAGTTAATTCTTATTTTAAAAAAAATATTAATTACTCACGTAAAGCTTAAGAGAATGGGTTTATGCAAATGAAACAAATGACAGTTAAGAAGGTAAAATTCATCTCTTGACTGAGGACAGATTCAACACATTCTTTCCCTCTCTGACACATGCACTGATCCACCATGACACTCAGTTTGAATGTGAAGCCAAAAGAGCATGAGAGATACCTCTCCTGCCTGAAAGCAGACACAGTGGCTCCTCTCAATATTGCCTTCACTGCTGGCCATACAAGCTCAAATACTTCTTGCATGATGTGTACAGCACAGCACTCCAAACTACACACCAGACAACCAGGGCTAGTATTTACACCAGTAGAAAGAACTTTTTGTTTGCTCTAGAAGACAGAAGGAGCTTCAATCAGTAAGGAAAAAAAAAAACCCACTTGAGCAGGATTCACACCTCCCTTCTTACTGTACCAGTGCATGCTACTTTTTTATGATTGGTATCTCACTGAAATTATGAACATACTCAATGCTGGGCCCAAACCTTGCTTTTCTCCATTGCTTTGGCTGTTGTGCTGTCAACTTTATCTGTGCCAAGACAGACAGCAGTGCTGCTGCTTGAGCACTGGCAGGCAGTAGGAGATGGTGGCTCCTTTCACAGCTGGAAAGACCCCTTGGGTTTTGAAAAAGGAGACAGGAGATTAAGAGGCATTCTTATTTAAGGGGAACCTTTAAGGGAGAGCACTACTCTGTCTAGTTCTCACATTCTACCTGTCAAACTGCTCAAATAGACATAGACAACACTAATGCTTCCTGCAACCAACAGACACAAACAAGACATTCTAGCTATTAATTGCAAGGAGTGTTGTTTCTTTAAACTTTCCCTTTCAAAATCTTTTGTCTCATTGCAAACTTCAAGTAGGTCTAAACAAAACCTTCCTGTAGCTATCTAAATCCATTGCCCAATCCCATGAGCATGATTAACTATATCTTTATACACTCTTTAGAATGAAACACACCAGTAGTATAACTTCAGGACACTTTAACTGCTTTGTTTCTCACAGCCTCTTTTAAATACCATGAGTTTTGCTTAGCTGAAGCACTTTGTTCCAGAAACAACATGTCTTTTACCCTTTCGTATGAGTAAGTATGCCAAGTCATTTCTCACTGCTCAAGCAAGTGCTTTTGAGTGTCCATTATAAACACTACATTGTACTGTGTTAGGATATTTTTAAATATTCAGCAGGAAGTACAAAAAAGAAAAAGACAAAAAAATTTGTAAATACAAATGTTAGGCCAGGTCCTGCCCTAATCTGAACAGTGTTATTTCATGCATGCATTCCTTCTCACTGTCTCCCTTTCTCAAAGTAACTTACTCTTCTCTCCACTTCAAGAGCTCCTTGAACAGCTTCTGTTAAGCAGAGGCCTTCCTTTCACACTTAAACCTCAACATTGTCTTTGGATAGTTTCTTATTTTTATTAAAAACTATATATGGCACTTTCCTGATGACCATTACTGTGCTAATCCTACTTCTATTTAGCCTTGCAATGCTTTTGTGAGGTATGAAAGTGCCCTTATCTCCTTTTTATAAGTAAAAATTGTGCACTAACTCCACAAGGGAATTTATGTGCCAGAAGGTGAGGCTGCTACACCCCTAGATGCCCAGCTCCCAAAGACTTGGGAGAGAGAGAACTCAAAAACAGCAAATAGAAACCTGCAAAGTTAAACTGTAGAAAACAATGAAAAAGGGGATATTTCAAGGTTGGGGGGTTTTCCCCCCTTTCCTGTACGGCTACCGGAGGGCAGTGAAAGCTCAGCCTTCATTTCAACTCCTGAATGACTGTTGTAATTATCCAGCTACCAAAGAGAACAGATGACAACATTGTCATCATATGAATTTTTAAGTCAGTGTGAATTGGCTGTTGTATTTTATGCCTTTCTATTAGACAATTCTGTTAGTCCACATTGGGTGAGCCTCTTCAGGAGCTGGAATGCTTCACTGCAGAGTCTAAGTTGGGTTTAGTTGTGAGTTACAACCAAGCTGAGAGATCTTTACGCACCTGCAAAGATTTAAAGGCAAAAGTTGAGCACCTGTAAATTCAAAAAGCAAGTCAGAAGTTTTGATGATCCCACTGTTCTATAAGTGTGTCGCACTTTAGCTAGTTCCTATTTCATGCATCTTCACTCTTCTTTGATCCAGGCTTTACACAGCTTACAAACACACAGGAAGTAAATACTGAAGCTGGATCCATTTCTCTGGAGACAACACCACATCCCTAACTTATTTTTCGGCTCGCATCTCCAACTCCATTGCCACAATTTTAAGTGCTTGCCCCAGTGTGATCCCTAGATAAAAAAAAAAAAGGCAGCTCAACAGGGACCAGTGCTTGTGAAGTCCCAGGGTAGCTGAAAGCCTACAGAGAAGCCATTGGCCTCTGCAAAGCACAGACACCAGGCAGCCAAGAGCTGTAGTGTTGCACCATCCAAAACGCCAAGTCAGAAAAAAGGTTTCCAACCCACCACTTTCTGCCAGCTTTCTTTGGGAGGTTACCAGGCTAAGATGATCAGTTCCTTTTTTCCAAACTTCTATATCCACAGTTTGTTTGTTTTTTTAAAGTGCTGTGGCCTAACAGCCCAAAGCATGGGAGCCTCAGCATCTGCAAAGAAAGGGTATTGGAGACAAATACAAATTTCTTTCCTGTTACTTACCTCTCTTCCCAGATCTTTGTAAAGACAAAGATGACAAAACAGTGGTTCTGTGCCTATGTGCAGAACACACCTACATTTCTTCAGAAGTGTCTCTAACAATGGTGTTTTGCCTGTGTGTGCACTGGCAAGATACAGCTTAAAATAAGGACTCCCACTTACAACTTCCCTGTATAGTTTATTCTGGCAGATAATCTGGAGGTAGAAGAGCTGTTCTCATTGCTATCAGTCAGCATGGCTTCACTAAGGGCACATCCTGTCTGACAAACCTAGTGGCTTTCTACGATACTGTGACTACCTCAGTGGACAAGGGACAACCTGTGGATGTGATCTATCTGGACTTGTGCAAGGCCTTTGACACAGTCCCCCACAACATTCTACTGGCCAAGTTAGAGAGCTATGGATTTGATGGGTGGACTGTTCAGTGGATAAGGAACTGGCTGGCTGACCGCATCCAGAGGGTAGTGGTTAATGGCTCAAAGTCCAGCTGGAGATCAGTGACAAGTGGTGTCCCTCAGGGCTCCCTACTGGGGCCTGTACTGTTTAATAGTTTTATAAATGATATCGACAGCAGCATTGAGTGCACCATCAGCAAGTTTGCAGATGACACCAAGCTATGGGGTGCTGTTGATAAGTTGGAGGGGCAAGATGTCATCCAGAAGGACCTGGACAAGCTGGAGAGGTGGGCCCAGGTGAACCTCATGAGCTTCAACAAGACCAAGTGCAGGGTCCTACACCTGGGTCGGAACAATCCCCACTATCAATACAGGCTAGGGGATGAGATGATGGAGAGCAGCCCTGCAGAAAAGGACTTGGGAGTNTCCCTGGAGGCATTCAAGGCGAGGCTTGACAGGGCTCTGGGCAACCTGATCTAGATGGGGATGTCCCTGCCCACTGCAGGGGGGTTGGACTAGATGACCTCCAGAGGTCCCTTCCAACCCTAACCATTCTATGATTCTATGATTTACATTGTATTGCACTGATGTCCCTAACAAAGTGCTGCTTAGAGAGAGCTCATAATCTGTTAATTGTTCCTAACATAAGAAAATATTAAATAACATCCACTGAGGCAAATATTGCTTCTCCATCTGCAGTGACACAGCATCCCAAAGGCCAGGAAACAGCTGTGGCTTTGTTGCACAACAAGCACAAAGGATGCTCTAGTGATTCATTTGAGCATCACAGGGCCAAGCCTCTCAAGGACTCACAAGTGGGTCAAGACGGCCAGGAAAGGAGTTGGTTAGAGGAAGATAATGAAGAAATCCACTGCTAAATACTCTTCAAAGAAAGAGAGTAAAGGCGTAAAACGTACATGTGATACCTGCAGTACTCAAACTATTTAGTGACTTGAGGCATCTCTTCATATGGACTCAAAGGACTACCTTACCAGGAAGTCAATTTTTATCATAATGTCAATTGGGTTAGCAGTATTGCCTGGCCCAAGGAGAAGCTGTAAGTATCATTGGCCCTTCTTATCCGCTCCAGGAAGAAGTGGAGAGGGTGAGCTCATATAGAAGAAGATCTGGGATTCTGGCTTTTGCTGCCCTTGGCACAGTCTGAGCAAGCCCACTGGGAGGCACAGAAATATGTAGCTACACAGCACAGAGCACATCATGCTGCAGGAGCACAAGAAAGAACTGTAGCATCTCAGAGGCAGCACAATTACTTGCATGAGTAGGGCAGGCTTCTGTGATGAGGGTCTGCAGCACTGGTTATCTCATGAAGTGGCCTACTACATATTTTCTAGCCTGCATTTTCCACAAGTCATTTGTGTTGACTACTGTATATCCACGTCAGCCTTTACACACTCCAATATCAGACCCCTTTTGGATTATCACTTTAGACACAGCTGCTTTAAAGCAGCAGGAAAAACATTTTAACTCCTTCCAAATTGTAAGAATGGATTTTGGTCAGTCACTGAAAACAGTACCTTCCCTCACTCAAAACACACCATCACAGAAGAATCAGAAAATGCAACTGTTGCATGATTAAAGACTGTATCACAGAGCTTAAGTGCAAGGGACAGATGAGTATCTAAACAATTCTAGTATTTACCAAATTGTTACTCTGCATTACAAGTTGCATCATTCGGATATGGTGAAGAGATGGTTTTATTTTTATAAGGAACACAATGCATGGAAATAGAACATTTATAAATAGGCTTGTCAAAATTGCCACAGCCACACAGCACATACCATGCTTTTGCTTTAAAAATTTGCAAAGGATAGGTAGGTATGAATTTTTGCTCATTTTTGGCCTTAGCTTTGAAAAGAATAAAACAGAATCATTTAGTCACACTGATTAATTACATTGTTCAAATGTAACTTCTGAGATCAAAATATGGGCCTAAATCAGTACAAATAAGTCAAACTGAACTACAAGCACTTATTGAATCCTTTGTTTGCATACATGGGATTCAAGGCTCACACTTCAGGAACCAACTGAATTTTCATCTTAGCAGAAGTGTTATAACTGTATTCAAAGCAAGCATAGAGCTGCTCAAAGGACCAAAAGACTATTCACATGGTAGAATAAGAACAAAATTCTGCTTTCCCACCCACATTCTCCTGTAGAAGTCAATGGTGTCAGATGGAAACACAATCACTCAGTATCTGCTTGTATTCATTCCTAGAGTGGGAGTACATCAACGATGAAAGATCCCATTGAGCAACTTGATTTCTCTACAGAATCATGATATAGTGGCCTCAAAATTGTACATCCTTAATATTGAGATCAAACTATTTTATGTTGTAGCCTCACTCTAATACAAAACAGCATATGAGAAAATCCTGTAGATGGGTTCATTTGGTCTCACATGTTTTGTACAGGTTTTACATAACTATTTCACAGAAACAAAATTGGATTTACAAGTTCCTTGGCTGCTACAGTATGAACACAATCCACTAAAAGCAGCCATTTTATGCTTTATTCAAATATGACTTACACTGTCATGCGTACTCCAGAGCACAGTGCAAGTACAGACTGAAAAGGATTATTAAAAAATTTATTTCATCATACTTACCACAAATAACAAAAGAGACACTAATGAAAACAACAACTTCAAGCGACTCAGTTTGAATCATTACAGAAAATGAGTGCCAATTTCAGCCAGCAGTATAGATAAAACTACTAGCTCCATCTCAGCATTTGTTATTTTGCATTATTTTAGTAAATATATCACAGTAGGCCTTCTACCATAAGAAAAGTTTGAACTTAAAAGAATACATCCTTCCACACTAGTAGCTGTAAAATCTTTATAAATTACCTGTATTTTTCAAAAATAAAACAAAAGAGTGCAGAATAATGGAACAAGAACAGCCGAAATTCAAAGTGCATAGAAACTGTATGTATGGCTAGGCTTTGTGAACAAAGATCCNAAACTATCACATGTATTTTATGCATAGCACCATTCTTCACCTATCCCTGAAGTACTGTCCATACTGAGAAATAAAAAAAGTCATTTAGACAAATACAATGTTAGCACGAGATAATTTCCAGAAACTAGAAAGTTCACCAGTTTTAAGAGTCATACATTGCACCTTTCTTAATAAAGGACAAAAATATCCTTTAGCACTTCATTTAATTGGGGGTGGAGATGAAGGGGGGGGGGTCCCATATGATATTCAATGAAATCCAGGAAAAAGCATGTTTTAATTCCATCAATTATATGGGTCTTCCATCAGTTTAAAGAAGCCATTTGATTTACTGGTTATAGCTGCAGCCACCAAAAGCCTTAAAAGCATCTGACAAGGCTACCTCCCTGCTTCACTTTTAGCTATACGAGTTAGAAAAATGCATTAACAAATTCTCCAATGAATGGGTTTCATTAAGATTTGTTTTATGATCTCATTCTAGGGATTTAATGCAGAAATGGATTAATATGTTGAATTATCACAGTAGAACTCCCTTAGCTTTCAGAACATTAATTTTAAAATACTTTATCTATCAGGGCTGTGTTGTACTTTTTTTTTTTCCTTACTATCTATAAAAGTCATTTTAAGGAAATCAAATGCATAAAGATGCACAAACAAAACTAGAAGCTTCAAGCCTAGCAAAAGCCAAGATAAAAAAATTATATTCAACTCAAGTGATACTGAGGAAAAAACAACAACGGAATTTAATAGTAAATATCTATTTTGATGTAGTGCCCAATTGTATGAAAAACATGGATGAAAATAAAAGCATCTCCATGATGGTTAACTTAGAAAAGAAGGAAGATCAGGAAGAAACAAAACCCTTTCCTGTTTCATTCTCAGTTTGGGAAAATGTCCTCAACACAGAACCTACAAGATGTCCCCTTGTGATTTTTGAAGGTCTGCTACTTTCAAGGCTAGACGTCTTGTTTTAATCAGTGCCAACAGACAGACCTACATTTGTGTAATTTACTCAGCCAGAAGTGATTTTATAGGAAATCTTGAATAAACTGTGTCTTGCAAGATTAAATACAAAAGGATACAGACTCAGGTTCAACTGTCGAATGCCAGATTCATTAAGGGTAACATTCACTCTTCCCTGCACAGGGCAAGGCATTGTAATGGCAAGAGAAAAAAAATCTTCAGCTAGAGGCACTCTGTACATGTATCCAGCAGTTTCCCATGCATTCTTTGCAATATTCCTTGTATGGAAGATACAAGGGAAGAGAGGCATACTTCAGGCCAGATCCCTCTATTCTTCTACGTTGGGGGCTTTATGCTGAAATTAACTCACTGAAGTCCTAAAGATGAATGAGACTTAAAACTGGCAGCATGGAGCAGAAAACCTCCTGCATACCTACTACAGCCTTCCAAGTCAGCCCATTTGGGAGCTTCAAGAACTAGGATAGCTTAACCCGGTCACTGAGCCTCATAAGGAATACCTCAATACTGCTCTTCCCTGTGTGCAGTTAACTTTGTCCTTTTCAGTACTTTCTTGTCTAAAACAGTCACTAAAATATATTTCCCTATTCAATAGAGCCTCACTAACTCACACTAGGATGTACTTTACCTGCAGCACAAGGCTTCTGAGCTCATCTTCTGCAAATAATGAATTTCATCCACTATTTCTTGAAGATTCATAGAAAATTATGGAAATTTATGAACTGTCAGGAAACCAAACATATGCTATCAAAACAAAATAGAAAAGTATACTCTATCCAAAAAATATGCTTGCTAATTTCAACAAAAGCAGTTCTGTTCTCAGGATGAAAATACTTTCTTGATGACAGATGCTACCTACCAAAAGTGTTGTAGTAATATGAGGTAACCCAGTGATGCCCAGGACCTGACTATCCTTGGCACATCACATATGGTACAGTGATGCAGAACTTGTCATGTTCATACTTATGTTCTCTAGCAACACAACAGGCTCAGCCATCTGAAAGCCATTAGATCCACAACACTGAAGATAGTAAACCCTACCTCTGGGGAAGCATGTCTATACTGCTTCTGGGCTCAAGTCACTTTAGCTGCAGCCAGGTCTGTGTCTCCACACCATGCTGCTCCCTTGCTTTAGATTTTGAAGGGAAGGCGGGCAGGGCCAGGCTGTAGCAGACACAGAACTGTCAGGTAAAGGATCCTTTGGAAACATTTGATCTAGATGAAGATGTTATTGAAGTACAAAAGTATAAAAATAAAGCTCAGCTTAGTTCTTCATCCTCTGTTAGTTTCTTTTGCATTTCTCTCTGGCTTAACAAAAAACCAGTTTTTTCCATTTCAGAAGTGTTCATAATAAAGTTAATTTCTCTCCTAGGTCTCAGGTAACGGTACAAGGTTAGCATGCCCAGGTTGCAGAATATTTATTGTATTGAGACCTTATAATCTCCAATGAAAGTAATATCATAAATCATGGAAATGTCTGTTATTCTCAGGATTTTTGTCTTAAGGTGCTTTTTCTTTCCCTCTATAGGGAACTCACTGCATTCTCCATCAAAGGGTGCAGGTTTGCTTCTGTAACTGACCTCCTCAGGGTGTTTCCAAGGGCTTTAATGAAAGCAAGACTAAACTCACACAAGCCTTATGCCCTCTAACCAACTTTTCTTCCAGTCTCCTTATTTTGTCAATAAATCAGGAAAGCATCTGTGACTTCCACTGAAATTCCAAAGTCATGTAAACACAGAGCTTGCTCTTGCCATCTTTACACATGCACAATTATTATGCACCTCAGAGAGAATTTTGACCAAGGAAGGACTGCAGATTCTGTCTGGCATTTATGTACACTGAAAAAGTATTTTTGTCTTCCGTTATTGATGAAGCACTGAAATATCACAAAGAATCAGTATTCTCTATAACATACTGCACCATTTGAATTGGGTGCCTTGGCCATCAACCAAGATTACAACTGTTACTGTTATAGTGCTTTTATACTGTGGGTATATTACATTACTTGAGAAAAACATTAATATCACATTAGCAGTAACCAGCAGGGACTGGTTACATACTGCACTGTTTTACAGCATGGGCTCATTTTCTGTCCCTTCGGGTATTCTAGTCTTTAAATATTTCAATGCTTCGAACAAATTTTTGTCAACCATGCACTACATGCATCATTTATTTTTCTAGCTCTAGGTGGCTAGAATAGAAACAGCTTTTAAAGATTAAATACAAGACAAGCAGGATTATGACATCCCTCACTTGAAAGAGGAAACAATCTTAAGTTTGCACTTCAACCAAAGGTCTTCTTGTGAGAAGAAATCACAGAGGATCAGACGTGGTCCATGAGTCCAGGTGGATGACACCTTACATATTCTTTTTTGTATGTGCTGTCATAAAGCCATTCCAGGATGGGCTGAGAAATTCTGAATTCCTTTTTTACTCCAACGTGTGGGGAGGAAATACTGTGCAGCTTGTAACCCTAGCACAGCTTTTCTGGCTGGCATTTAATGCATGAGAACCTGTCCCAGTTAATTTGCAATCTACAAAGAAGCTCTCATCTCTAATAATTCTAAAGGAGATAATTCAGACCAACGGAGTTTGAGGTGAGTCTTTGCTGCAGATGGTGTGATACAAACATGAGCAAAACACTAACTCCAATAGAAACTCTGAACATAAATGTGTATGTACACTGCTATCACCTTTTGTTACTGAATGTGCATCAGCTTACCACTCCCATATCTAATATGAAAGGCTGCCCAAAGAATTCCTTGTTTTGCTACTGGTAAAAAACAGTGTAATAGTGCTGTCCTTAGAGCAACGTTTCCAAGAAAGGCTGCATGTCAATTACTTTATTACTATATAGCCTCTTTCACGGAGTTAACAACCTCGGCCCCAAAATACACTATTTTTTTCCTCAGTTTTCCTCAGTTCATCTGTGACTGTGGATGCACATCTTATATAAGTACCTTTAAGTGAAGCATTTACTCAGTATCTATTTCTGTTCTCCTTTCAAAGGGAATCCTCCCCAAATTAGGAACATTCCTATATCTATATCAACTGAATATCTGTTGGCAATACTTAACTTGCTTGCAAATGCCAGCAAATACAATTTGACAACAAGCCCACAGTTTATTTGACAAATCCCAAATGGCCTAGTTTCGTTGTGGGTCACATTACTACCCAATAGAATGAAAGCAAGAAGGGGGAGCCAAACCTCAATCTTTATAGGTTCATTTAAGCACTCATCCTGTGGGCTTCCCAAATAATCTCAAAAGCCAAGTAACCAGGCCAAGATGAGACAGGCAACAAGGAACTGGCACGTTTCCATACTGCTCCCACACTAGCCAGCACAGCCATGCCAGGTGAGGAGAAAAAGGAGACTATCCTTGTCTCCTGAACAAGAGAGATGTGAAAAGAGGCTCATGGTCCCAAGTTAGCACTGATTCATACAGCATTTGTACGTGATGGCATTACCTTTACAGCAAAGCTGGACTGGGTCCAGCAAAAAACCAGAAGGCACATTACAGAAGAAATTTGGCTTCTAAACCTGAATTACTTCCCTAAGCTTCTATTATGTCTGAACTGTGCATCACTTCCTACCAAGTTTAATCTAAAAACTCGTATTGATTACAGCCCTTAGGACTTGCTGAGCATTTGGAAATGGACTGCTGACATTTTACCTGTGCTGTCTAGCACCACGCTCTGTTATTACACCTTCTTAATAATGGGGGAAGAGAGGAAGAAACTGGGCACAGCTTCTGCTGCATGATTCCCCCCATCTCCAAATCTCAACCGATTCATTGCATCAAGGTTTTGGCACTGAAAGTCAAAAGAGAAAATTGGGTCTTAACAGAGAAAATAATTAACAAACTCAAGACAGTTTTGAGAAAAGCCTTAGATAACTGATGTTGGAAGATTAGAGAAGCAGCCTGAATGTGATGAAATGTAACCTTTTTTTTTTTTTTAAAGAGGGCAAGATTTGCTGTAAGAATGGATAGTATTTCTTTCAGGAATGCAGCTTTGAAGCCCTTCCCTTCTACAGGAAAGTTGCAGAGAGAAACAACCTATAAAAAAGCCTCACAATTTTATGTAAAAATATGGTCTTATCAAAGGCTGTTTCTCCAATAATACTGTCTAATTAGAAAAGAAAAAAAACCTGAAAATAATTATTTGGGTAATTTGAGGTTTTAGCTGCTTATCAAGAGGGTTAATTGTCTTTGCCTTATCAGAACAAACTGACTATATTTTAAATTAATTAACTCGTTTTGTCTTCAAAAGGCGCTTGATCCTGTACATATTTTCAATCATACTACAACTTCTTAATCCCTTAAGTAACCCTATTGAAGTCAATGGAAGCATTAAAAATGGCAGAACTTAGGCTCAGAGCTGTAAAAAAAATGCATATACCTAGGTTTAAACAAATACATAAACGCTTGTATCGTTGCAGGCTCACTGAGGGAGCAGCTTTGGGTAAGTCCCTAAGTGAAAGAATCTGGTTAACATTAATGCATATTTGCATGCAATTGTGAAATTCGAGGCATTTTCCACTCCACAGTTTTCCAAAAGACCTGGTTACAGTGTACAAGGGGAAAAAAAAAATTATCTACCCTCAGCCCTGAAAATGGCAAACACTCCCCTCACTTATGACAAACCTTCCCGTTCAACTCAGACCGCAGCCTCCACCGGTCCCCCAGCACCGGGCTTTTCCTTCCCAGAGACCATCTTGGATCCCCGCACCGCCTCCCCGGCCGCGGCCGCCGTGACCCCGCCGCCGCAGTCCCCGTCGAGTACTGGACCCTGCCGGTGGCCCGGCCGCCCCCACTCCCCGTGCCGGGTAAGACCCCGGCGCTGCCCCGGGCTCGCCCCTCGGGCGGGGATCTCTGCCAGCAGCTCTCCCTGGGCTCTCCGCCGTGCCGACGCACCTGCAGCCGGAACCCCGCCTGGAGACTGTCGCCAAGCTGCCTGGCCCGGGTGTTCTCTGCAGGACTTGGGGTGGCGCAGCCGGCCAGTGACACCGGCTTCGGGCCCCGCACCTGGGATGCGCCGCCTCAGCGGAACCGCCTAGAGCTGCCCCCGCCGCGAGGAAGCGCCAGGCTGTTTCGCCCCGGTGAGAGCTTGCCCTCGTCTCCGGGGCTCCGGCGCCTCCCCGGTGCCCCCTTACCGTTAGATCTTCGCACAATGTTCTCCAGAAACGTGTTTTGAGGCGCCACCAGCCCTCGCCTTCCCCCGGCCATAGTCGCTCTGCGGGGAGCGCGGCGTAGAGGCTTCGTTCAGGGCCGCGCCGACCCGCGCTCTGCCGCGCCGCTCTCCGCCCGCCCCGCGCGCCTCATACCTCCGCCGGGACCGGCACGGCTGTGCGGCATCAGCCCGCCCGCCGCCGCCGCCGGACCTCCTCACAGAGCCCCCTGCCGGCCGCCGTACCGCATCACCGTGCCGCAAGGCCTGTACTACAGCGCCATCGTCTGGAGGCGACGCGGCGGAGCACAGCGCTCTGCTCGGTGCAGGTAGGCAGGCACGAAGCCCTCCCCGGGAGCTCGAAGCTGCCACCGTCACCCCGCACGGCTGTGGCTCAGGGGGAAAACGCGGCATCCGCTCTTCGCAGGGAGGCTGTGTCCCACAGAGAGGGCTTTGCCAGTCAGAGGGCAGATGGCGCCTCACAGCGACTCTCGTTACCCATCCAAGGGCGTCTGTGGCAGGCCTTGGCCCTTCACTGGTGTGCTCCGGGGACCTCGGACACTCACAATGCTTTAAAACCACCCACAAGTTCACGACAGCAGCTCTCCAGGGGAGCGAGAGGTACCAGCCGTCTCCCACCTCAGGTGGGATGCCACCATGAAACACCAGGGGCTTCACTCTGAGCCCCTGGTGGGTTGCTGACCCTTGCTGCTGTCACCTCAGCTCATGCTTCACACCTTCCTATAATCACAGAATCACTAAGGTTGGAAGAGACCTCTAAGATCATGAAGTCTAACATCACCTAATCACCACCATGCCCACTAAATCACGTCCCTAAGTACCACATCTATGTGTGTTTTTAACACCTCCAGGGACAGTGACTCTACCACTTCCCTTGGCAGCCTGTTCCAATGCTTAACTCTTTCTGTGAAGAAACTTTCGCTAATATCCAATCTAAACCTCCCATGGTGCAACTTGAGGCCATTTTCTCTTGTCCTCTCACTGGTAACCTCAGAGAATACACCAATCCCCACCTCACTACAATCTCCTTTCAGGTAGTTGTAGAGAGCGAAAAGGTCTCCCTTGAGCCTCCCCTTCCTCAGACTAAACAACCCAAGTTCCCATAGCCACTCCTCATAAGATTTATTCTCCAAATTGCTCACTAGCCTTGTTGCCCTTCTCTGAACACACTCCAATATCTCTATGTCTTTCTTGTAGTGAGGGACCCAAAAACTGAACAGTCTTTCCAAAGGCTACTTTATATTATGTGATCAAACTGATTAACAGTTCAGTGGAAGCAGTGAGGTAAACTAAAAATAACCTTTGACAAGGCTTAAACTCTTCAAAAGACTTAATTTACTTGGAGTTTAATTCAGGAGTTAAAGGACTTTGTTCTTTCCCCCTTACCAATCTATCAGTACACAGAAAACATCCAGCTCTTTTCACTGACAGGCAGGTTTTCTTGCTGGCATAGGCATCTCCTCGCTATAACACCTCGTTAAGCGCAGCACCTTCAGACTCCATATCTCAGTGTGTGTTCAAGACATGAGTATGTTGTTTCCACATGATCACACCTGAGGAAGAGTCATTTCTCACAATACAAGCAAATAAAGCATGGCAGAGACAATGGTCCACATCACTCAGGCTTTTGAAGCAGTAGCACTGCTCCCACAGAACCTTAGCACCACCCAGCAAGCTCTCTCATGGCCAATGCTTGGACCAGAGCCACACACTGAGCCACAGTCCCACCAGGAGCCACAGCCAGCTGCAGTGTGGCCACCTGCACAGTCCAATTCAGCCACGCAGCACAGCCTGCAGTCGTGACCAAATGCTGACCGCTCTCTCAAAACACCTAATCCTCCTGCCACCAATCTCCTGCCTCCCCCAGCATTTTTAACTGAAAGGACACACACTACATTGTGCAGAGTTGAGGGGTGGAGGCAGGTGACAACTTCATTGCAGCAGGAGCTATGGATCAGGTCCCAGGGCATCCTGGTGTCAGCAGCTCCTCACACCAAAGACCTGGGTGACTCCTCAAACCCCAGACTGCCCCAGCCCTGTGGTCAGGCATATGAAGTAGCTGTGTCATAGAAGCCACTTTTAAACTGCTTGTGAACGGTGTACTGGCCACTGTGGTTTTGCTGGCAAAGAGAGACAGGAGAGGAGAGAAAAATCAAGTGCCTGAAGTTGCATAAGGGCTTAGAATTCTCTCTGAAATGTTGCTGGATTTTGAAAAATCCCATGGAAGCATTTATTTGCATCTTTACACATCTAAATCTATCCCCAAAGACCCCAGGTTATTTAGCTCCTGCTTGCTTCAGCAGCAGAGGCCAAACTTGAAGAGATCTTAAACTCACTGGCAATTTCCCCAGAAAAGACTGTAACCACAACTTTTAACACTGAATTCACACAGCTGCTAACCATGAGTGAGGTTCTGAAAAACTGGGATCTTGAAGATCATTATGTTATTGCTCTAACCACTGTACCAGAGGGCTAGAGAAGTACACACCACCTTAGCCTCCGATGGGCTCTGCAGAAATACTGTCTGACTTCATTATTAAAATGCTCACCTCTCTCTAGCTATCTTTTTTTTGAAAGTTGAAAACCAAAATTGCTTAATTTGCCCATTTCCTAAAGCCTATTGGACAGAACTTAATACCTGAGAGTTCCACTTGAGGCTAATATAAAAGATCATTATTTGCTGTAGGGGACGTACAGCTGCATTTTATTATGCTGCTCTTTCAGCCATTTGTTTTTTCCTGAAAAATGCCCTAGGTCCGGACTTGTAGTAGTACCCCAGTAAGTGACTGACCCTTAGCTGCTGAGCCTTAAGCTACTGTTCTATAGGCACTTTGAACAGCTGCTACTACAAAAAGGATAGATTTGCCTTCATCTAAGCTGTGCNCCTTCCTATAATCACAGAATCACTAAGGTTGGAAGAGACCTCTAAGATCATGAAGTCTAACATCACCTAATCACCACCATGCCCACTAAATCACGTCCCTAAGTACCACATCTATGTGTGTTTTTAACACCTCCAGGGACAGTGACTCTACCACTTCCCTTGGCAGCCTGTTCCAATGCTTAACTCTTTCTGTGAAGAAACTTTCGCTAATATCCAATCTAAACCTCCCATGGTGCAACTTGAGGCCATTTTCTCTTGTCCTCTCACTGGTAACCTCAGAGAATACACCAATCCCCACCTCACTACAATCTCCTTTCAGGTAGTTGTAGAGAGCGAAAAGGTCTCCCTTGAGCCTCCCCTTCCTCAGACTAAACAACCCAAGTTCCCATAGCCACTCCTCATAAGATTTATTCTCCAAATTGCTCACTAGCCTTGTTGCCCTTCTCTGAACACACTCCAATATCTCTATGTCTTTCTTGTAGTGAGGGACCCAAAANCTTTCGCTAATATCCAATCTAAACCTCCCATGGTGCAACTTGAGGCCATTTTCTCTTGTCCTCTCACTGGTAACCTCAGAGAATACACCAATCCCCACCTCACTACAATCTCCTTTCAGGTAGTTGTAGAGAGCGAAAAGGTCTCCCTTGAGCCTCCCCTTCCTCAGACTAAACAACCCAAGTTCCCATAGCCACTCCTCATAAGATTTATTCTCCAAATTGCTCACTAGCCTTGTTGCCCTTCTCTGAACACACTCCAATATCTCTATGTCTTTCTTGTAGTGAGGGACCCAAAAACTGAACAGTCTTTCCAAAGGCTACTTTATATTATGTGATCAAACTGATTAACAGTTCAGTGGAAGCAGTGAGGTAAACTAAAAATAACCTTTGACAAGGCTTAAACTCTTCAAAAGACTTAATTTACTTGGAGTTTAATTCAGGAGTTAAAGGACTTTGTTCTTTCCCCCTTACCAATCTATCAGTACACAGAAAACATCCAGCTCTTTTCACTGACAGGCAGGTTTTCTTGCTGGCATAGGCATCTCCTCGCTATAACACCTCGTTAAGCGCAGCACCTTCAGACTCCATATCTCAGTGTGTGTTCAAGACATGAGTATGTTGTTTCCACATGATCACACCTGAGGAAGAGTCATTTCTCACAATACAAGCAAATAAAGCATGGCAGAGACAATGGTCCACATCACTCAGGCTTTTGAAGCAGTAGCACTGCTCCCACAGAACCTTAGCACCACCCAGCAAGCTCTCTCATGGCCAATGCTTGGACCAGAGCCACACACTGAGCCACAGTCCCACCAGGAGCCACAGCCAGCTGCAGTGTGGCCACCTGCACAGTCCAATTCAGCCACGCAGCACAGCCTGCAGTCGTGACCAAATGCTGACCGCTCTCTCAAAACACCTAATCCTCCTGCCACCAATCTCCTGCCTCCCCCAGCATTTTTAACTGAAAGGACACACACTACATTGTGCAGAGTTGAGGGGTGGAGGCAGGTGACAACTTCATTGCAGCAGGAGCTATGGATCAGGTCCCAGGGCATCCTGGTGTCAGCAGCTCCTCACACCAAAGACCTGGGTGACTCCTCAAACCCCAGACTGCCCCAGCCCTGTGGTCAGGCATATGAAGTAGCTGTGTCATAGAAGCCACTTTTAAACTGCTTGTGAACGGTGTACTGGCCACTGTGGTTTTGCTGGCAAAGAGAGACAGGAGAGGAGAGAAAAATCAAGTGCCTGAAGTTGCATAAGGGCTTAGAATTCTCTCTGAAATGTTGCTGGATTTTGAAAAATCCCATGGAAGCATTTATTTGCATCTTTACACATCTAAATCTATCCCCAAAGACCCCAGGTTATTTAGCTCCTGCTTGCTTCAGCAGCAGAGGCCAAACTTGAAGAGATCTTAAACTCACTGGCAATTTCCCCAGAAAAGACTGTAACCACAACTTTTAACACTGAATTCACACAGCTGCTAACCATGAGTGAGGTTCTGAAAAACTGGGATCTTGAAGATCATTATGTTATTGCTCTAACCACTGTACCAGAGGGCTAGAGAAGTACACACCACCTTAGCCTCCGATGGGCTCTGCAGAAATACTGTCTGACTTCATTATTAAAATGCTCACCTCTCTCTAGCTATCTTTTTTTTGAAAGTTGAAAACCAAAATTGCTTAATTTGCCCATTTCCTAAAGCCTATTGGACAGAACTTAATACCTGAGAGTTCCACTTGAGGCTAATATAAAAGATCATTATTTGCTGTAGGGGACGTACAGCTGCATTTTATTATGCTGCTCTTTCAGCCATTTGTTTTTTCCTGAAAAATGCCCTAGGTCCGGACTTGTAGTAGTACCCCAGTAAGTGACTGACCCTTAGCTGCTGAGCCTTAAGCTACTGTTCTATAGGCACTTTGAACAGCTGCTACTACAAAAAGGATAGATTTGCCTTCATCTAAGCTGTGCATATTTGTCAGCCTGAAAAGAAACCCAGCACTGCTGCTGAATGAGGAAAGGCAGCTGAGACACCTCCCTTTTTGGCAGCAGCTTGTATTTACACCAACCCGTTTACTAACATGACCTAACCTCTAGTGTTTATATATGCAAACATGTTGAAAATTCTATCATAAATAAAAGCACTAGTTCCAGGCATTAATTTTCGGGACTGTCACTAAATCTCATGGCATCCATGAAATAAAAGTGTTGGAACAGGATAGAGCAAATTTCTTCCATCTTGTCACAAGGCTCATTCCGGAGAGATACTACTGTAATTTCCTTCAAAAACTTCCCCCTAGTCAGCCGTACAGTGTCTCTAGGTAATCTGTTCCAACATCTAACAGAGCTTTTCCTAAAACACTGCCGAGTCATCTGGTCTTTAAAGTTAGTAAAAACTTTCTTCTGTGGGCACAAAAATCATCAACCCTTTTGTAAGTTTTCAATTGCATGAAAAGTTGCTATAATGCTCCTCTGTCTGCCTTCACTGCCTTTCAGTCTGAACAAATCCAGTTCTCCCAAAGCTGCACAAGGCTTTTGCTGCTAGACTCTGTCAGTTCTTCAGGACTTGTCACTGCACTTGCACAGCATCAAATCAGTAAAGAACCACAGTGGTTAGAGAAGTTTCATATGCTCAAATTTTAAATAATTCATATTGAAAAATCACTGGTTTTATTCAAGGCCTTTTTGACTTCTACCCCATTCTACACAGGTTTTGATCTTTGTAGAAGAGGTTCTTTTTTAAAATAATGTCAACACAATTATAACAAAAAGTTATAACAAACTATCACCGCCCTTGAAAATAAAAAGAACATTTGATCTTTGAGTTCCGTTTGTATAGTACCATATGGCCTTTGCTAAACTGACAAAATAAAATTCAGTCTTTGATAAGATAAAAAATTACAGAAGGTAATGAACAAGTTACTCTGCCATACAGATACTAAACAAACAAGAAAAAAGAATGCTGAATTCAAACTAAGGCGGAAAAATAACGATTATTTTTATTTCTTTTTACATTAAAATCATTGAAGCAGCCATTATTCTACAAATCTTTATTTCCAAAAGTTTGAAGGCTAACGCTCCCATCTAAGTACACACATACATGAATACTTAATTGCTTGTGCTTAACATTATTTCTTGTTATCTTTTGAAAATCAATAAGAAATAGAAGTCAGACCTTTAAAGTGAGCCAATAGTTTAACAAGCACACACTTGAATTTCCATAAATTTGGGAAAACATCTGTGCATCTTACTAAAACTGTTCAATTTATTTCTACAACTCATCTTAACCAAAATGCTCCAGACATTAGCAAAGTTTAGCCTGAGGTTCCTAAAGCTCCAGTTATTTCTGTGGTCTAACATTAAATGAAACTTTTAACTCAATGAAATATCCAGATGCAGAGCAGACTGTAGACCTAAGAACTGGCAAATGTTAGTATTCCCAAATAGCCATAACAAACTTGTCAAAAAATAAGTATGAACACTTTTCCAGTTTCAGAATTATTGAATCTCTTCCAGACTTTTTATAGGTAACAAATATGGAAAAATAACTAAAATAATCCAATGTTCTGAATGGAAGAAAAAATAAATCTCAAATAAAACTGAAGAGACCAAACAGCCAGTCTTTTCTCTATACATGTAACATTTAGACTGTGGGCTAACAGGGAAGAACTGTTCCTTCCTAGAAGAGCTCAAAAGGGCATAGAAAAAATGTTCTCGATTTGGACAGCATGTCCATCTCCATTTATTTCAACAGGAGGTGGCATGCTGTCCTTCCAGATTTAGGGAAAAAACACAAAACACAATACAAAATATTCCCCACACACCTTGATTAGGACATCAACTACTATCACCATTCTCCTCACAACCCTCTTGGCTCAACCCAGCCCACGGTCTCTCTCAGTCTCTGAGCAGATGCATTGATCCACTGAAGCGTTATTACTCAGGGGAGGAAAAGAAATTAACCACAGTTTCTTTCGTTTGATTTCTGATAGTTTGGTGGGTTGTTTTTGTTTTTTTTTTATTGTGTGCTTCAGTTTGCCTGTGTCTGGGTCACAGAATCATCAAGGTTGGAAAAGACTTCCAAGATCATCATGTCCAACTGTCAACCCAACACCCTTATACCACTAAACCAAGTCCCTAAGGGCCATGCCTACTTTTTATTTTTTTAAACCTCTCCAGGGATGGTGACTCCATCACTTCCCTGCACAGCCTGTTCCAATGCCTAACCACTCTTGCAGTGAAGAAGTCATTCCTAATATCCAACCTGAACCTCCCCGGGCACAACTTGAGGCCATTTCCTCTTGTACTATCTCTTGTTACCAGGGAGAAGAGACTAACCCCTATTTCACTGCAACTTTCTTTCAGAGAGTTGCAGAGAGCAAGAAGGTCTACTCTGAGCCTCCTCTTCTGCAGACTAAACCACCCCAGTTCCCTCACCAGACCACCAAAGAAATTATTTGCAGACCCAAGGAAATTTAAGTTTTTAAACAAGAACAGAATATCTTTAATACATACTAAAAAAAAGCATGAAAATTTCAGTTATATGGGAACTCAGGAAATGTTGTGCATCATGATAAGCAAATCTCAGGGTTTATACTGAATATCACATAGGTTACATGACATCAGTGGACTACCAAAATCATCATCATCATGGCTAGGCTTCGCG
>VWZO01008014.1:0-12388 GCA_013396975.1 Bucco capensis
CACCTTTATCGGTGCCGAAAATAACAATAACGCGGGTTTTCCTGCAGCTCTATACGCTGCGTATCCACCAGTACACTTTCCTTCTTCGACTGCGGCACGTTCCTGCGTCGACAATTTCAGCAGATCTCCTGCCTTATCCAAGACAAAGCGCCATGTTCTCTTCGTCCGTCAGGGTCACCATTTGTAGAAGTAAATGATTTATGTCTGCCATCTTGGCCCTCTGATGCAGATAAAATAACATGGTCCCACACAGCTTCAGTGTGAAGCNTTATGTCCGCCATCTTTGGCCTTCTGATGCAGATAAAATAACATGGTCCCACACAGCTTCAGTGTGAAGCAAAAGCATAGAACCTTTATTAGCCCGTGAAGCAAACTTTCATAGTCTAACTACAAGCGGTGTGCCCACTCAGTACAAAATATGATTGGCAGATTCTAGCCACCCTGGATCTCTTAATTGGCTAGTTTGCAGGCCCACAGCTAAGGAGTCCATATCAGAAAGCTACAGGTTGTTGTCTCATCTCTTGGAGCTCTTCCCAGAAAGTTCCTTTTTTCTCAAGTCTCTTTCCCCAGTCAGCAATCTTCTCATGGCCTTGAGTCCAGAGGAGAAAAACACCTACTTATCAGAGAAAAATTAGTAGAGCCAAAACTAAGTAAGAAAAATACCAGGTGTTAGTACAGAGCTTTTAGCAAAAGTGAGAGAAACTTTTTAGGGGAAAACAAGGTGCCTCCAAGCAGTTCCATTCCACACACTGGGAACACGAGAGGAAGGGTGCGATATCTATTTCAGCTGATTCAGAGGTCAGCACATGAGTCTTTTCTGCTGGGAAAGCCTAAGCTGTTTTGCAGAAGCATGATCTTTTTACTGATATTTTCACAGAATGAAGTCAGAAGTGCTCCTTGTCATACGATCTAGTTTTTAGGTAGTCCTGGAAGAAACAGGGAGTTGGATGTGATGATCCTTATGGGTCCCTTCCAATTTGAGATTATGGTTTTATGAAAAGTGGGCTTTATGGAGTTTAGCTTCTTCCTCTGATAAGCCCAGTGATGAGTTCTCAGAAGGGTTAGATCCTTTGTGTTATAGTTTGGATGAAATAACGAGACTTGTGGATTGGAAAAGGCTGAACAAGTTTAACTATTTTAATAGAAAACAATGGCAGAGGCAAATATATATATATATATAAGCATAGATACAGAGCCAGCACCAAGATCCAAACCTCCCACCTTCCCTCCTGGTTGCTAAATTACCGCAGCCGAACTCCCCCGGTGGGGGAGAGAGAAAGGGAGGAAGCTGGACCCCGGAGGCCTGGACTCAGAAGCGCAGAAAGCAGCAAAGCTGGGGGTGCCAAGCAGGGCTGCCAGAGAGGCGAAGAAGAGAGAGAGAGCAGGGGGGACGGCCCCCCTAAATTTATACCAAGCATGACGTGTATGAAATGGAATACTCAGTTGGTCAGTTTGGGGTCACCTGCCTTGCCTGTCCCTTTCCTATAGGTGAATGCTCTCACCCTGCACCCCCCCTGACTTCTCAGTAAAGTTAGAAGTTTATATTCCAATCCTCAGCATGAAACCCAAACATTCAGGCTTAAGCTATTAGAGGATGATAGCGTGTTATGAAAACATACTGCCAGCTTTCAGATGAATACAGTCCCTTTTAAAGGAACACTGGCTAGGAGCAATACCCTCTTAGCAGAATTAATTCTGCTCCAGCCCAAACCAGGACACTTTGATCCAGAGGAACTACAGTTCCTCTATCACATCAACATTGACTTAATATTGCTGCTGTAATTGCTGGTTTTATTACAAACAGGAGTGGACACTAACTGATGTGTCAGGAATATACATTTGGATGTAAATGGAGTTGTGTGACAGAGAGCACTCTAATACCCTTCTTTGATGTCCACATCATGGTTCCTGTGCCGAAACAGGATTGCCATGTGCGTTCAGAGAGCCCACTCTTCTGTGGGCAAGCAGTGAAGGCTGCTCTCCTCAACTGCAGAAAATCTGTCTCCTGTGAAGTACCTACTGAAAAATGGATGTACAGCAGCAGAGCTGGCTAAACACAAATAAGCACAGCATTCTGAATCACCTCCTGACTTCACAGCCAGTAAGATGTAACTGTTCCAGTGGAGTTGACTTGGATTCTTAAAATGGGACGATGGCCTATGATTATGTTGTGGACTCTTTCTTGGACTGCAGAAAACTTGAGAACAAGCCTGGTAAATCTCTTTTAAACTGTTTGTCAGGCATTAAGGCTGGGCTGGCCACTATACAATAACAAACACACTCTGTTAATTCCTCTCCCTTGCCAATGGAGAAGAGAAAGGGAATGAGTTAGAGAGACTTATAGATTAGAAAATGAAACAACTTTAATGAAAATAATAATGATGAAATATATACAAAACCAATATTGAACCCAACACCCCCCGAGGGCAATTACATCACCACTGATGCTGTGGAAGTCCTAGACTGGACTCAGTGGCAGGCAGAAACAGGATTCTCAATTCAGGAACTGGATTGAGGAACTGAATTGGGACTGAAGGCAGAAGAAGGGACAGAGTCCTCCACAGACACTGGCTCTTGAAAAAGAGGCTTAACCCTCACGATCCTTCAGCTTTTTACTGACAATGATGTACATGGGATGGAAACCCTTGTTGGTCATTTTAAGGTCACCTGTTGTGGGGGAGGAGGACCTAAGCTGTTTGCTCAATGTTATGGGAAAGTGAAGAAGGCCAGGTGTTCATGTAGAGGGAAACAAGAAAAGAGAAAAACATGTTTAAACAGCCTAAAAGACACACCCATATACGGCTAGGTATTTGCTTTGACTCTGGGATGGGAAAGTTACAACAGGGATTTATATCCAGGTTTAGAGATATAAAAGTAACTGCTTTGCACAATAAAGTTGTCTTCTAGTTTGCACCCAGCCGGCAGTATCATCTCTTTCATATGCCACAACCTGTCTTGCCCCCTCCTCCCCACAGATGCCCCCTTTTTCTTACTGCACCCCACCCTTGGTCTCTACAGGGCTAAGTATAAGCAAGAGTCTTTCTGCATGTCAGTCCTTAGCACTAACTCTCAGAACATTGAAGCAGATGCAAAGTGCAATTCCATTTTGAGAGAACATGACCCTATTCCAAGTTTTCTTCCTGGCTTCAGATCCTCTGCAAACTCACATTCACTGCATGAGGCACTGCAGGAGTTTGGCAACGAATGTCAAATCTTCCTCAACCTTACACTTCTTCTGAGTAGTGAAACTCTTGTTTCAATTTGGCCTAGTGTTAATGGAAACACTGAAGAACAAGGTAGATTTTTTTGGAGGAGGCAGGGGGCAGGAGATTGAAGATGTAAGGAATTCAATCATTTTTTTAAAGATGATATTGTAATAAAATTCATCTGGCATTTATTTCCTGTAACCTTTGGTATTTATTAAAATAAAGGTTTTGTACAGGGCAGAAGTTCTCTAAGTTTTTCCTGCTCACTCCAGCATGCACATGGTCTCAGCTGTGTACTAAAAAATACTTATCCAAGTCTAAATTAAGGGAGGCTTTGTTAACTGCACTTGTGACTAGAATATATGAAAAGTTTTAGCTTTCCAGTATTAGCATGTCTTCAGAGAATGCTGATAAAAAGCTGGTGAGAATGATTAACAGTTTTGAAAAAAAATCTTGCTTCAGAATATTGAACAAAAAAAACTTAAGCTACCCTGAAGTCCCGACAGCCCTGAGGAAAATCAAACCTACTGTTTAGGTGCTGCAGATAGCATCAGACCCTACAGGCTTAGCATTTCTACTAGTAAAATCATAGAACGGCCAGGTTGGAAAGGACCATAAAGATCATCTAGTTCCAACCCCCCTGCCATAGGCAGGGATGCCACACACTAGACCAGGTTGCTCAGGGTCACATCCAGCCTGGCCTTGAACGCTGCCAGGGATGGGGCATCCACAGCTCTCTGGGCAACCTGTTCTAGTGTAAGTAGCTTCTGCAGACTTCCACCTCCAGTGCTTTTTTCCCATCCCATGTTTCAGCATTGCCTACCCTTTGACCTCTAACACAAGCATATTCCCTGGGATTAGGCAAATAGATCAGTGAAAATAGAAATTGAAAGCCTCTAAAAATAAGGTGATTTATAGTTTGGATCATTTACTGGTTCAGCCAACTGCAAAATCCTGTAAAATGCCGCATTTAGAAAGAAAAGCAGTTAAGACTTCTGCAAGCACAGACAGACACATGCAGCCAATGCTCGAAGCTCAGGGTCCTTGTCAGCGCGGGTGGTACCACTTTAGCCAGGAGAGCTGCCTCCTCCCCCTTCCTTCAGGCCCATGGCGGCCCGGTCTTCCCAGCAGTGCCCTGTTCAGGATAGCCCTGCAGAGACAGCGTGAAGCCCAACATTATGTGATTGCCTTCACCTCCTGCGGCTGCAACTGCATTCCCCACACCATCAAGTCCAGCACCCTACCCTGAAGTCCTCTGGTCACCCTTCCTCACACCGCCCTCTTCACCCAGACCCCAGACGCACTTCACCGTCCCTCAGCTCCCCAAGACGACGCAAAGGGAGAACAGGCACGTTCTGCACCGGCCTCAAAACAACCGAAGGCCTTTCTGGCCATGGATCACAGGCCTGCAACGAATGCAGGAGCGCCCCATACGCTTGAGAGACGAGTCCTAAATCCCTCGGACAAGCTGAGAACAGTCCTGACCAGCCCAAGAAGCCCGCGCGGCCGGCCCACAGCCCGCCCCGGAAGCGGACCCCGCCCCGCCCAGGACGGCAGCGGAAGCTCAGCAGGCCGCGGAGGCATGGCAGGTCGCTCACTGAGTGGCGGTGTGGGGCTGGCTTGTCGCCGCGGCCGGCGGGGCACGTCCCCGGCCCGTAAGCGACTCAGGCCGCTGCGGACTGTGGTTGCGTGGAGGGGCAGGGCGGAGTGGGACCAGGTGATGGTGGGGCTGTACTGCGGAGACAGTCGACTGCAACAGGAAGCGCTGGACCGGGTCTCGGCCTGGAAGAGCCGGTAAGGAGCCGCGCACTGAGGGCAGGGAGGGCGCTGGAGCCCTGTGGGGCCGGCGCTGCCTTCTAGGCTGCCTCATTGGTCGTCTCCTCCGTCGCTAAAGCGGTCCCGCTGACCCTCCACCGGGGCTGCTGCCGACGCTTGCTGTCTTGGGCCCGTAGGTCGTCCGGGTCCCGACTGCAGCTCCCCGGTGCTGCTCCGCGGTCGAGGCTTTGTGCGCAGGTCGCCGGTGGTGCTGGGAAGCTGCCTACGCCGTGCAGGACGCCGTCCTTATGCAGTGGGGTTTTGGGCCTGTAACTCACGGCAGAAGTAGGCTGGTCCCGTGGGCAGCAGAGGAGGCAGAACACTGCATGTCTGCAGCTTCTCAGGCTGGTTTCTCAGGGCGGCAGAGCTGTAGTGAGCATATACAAGACACCCAAATTGCGTTTTTCGGTTTGTCTTGCCCCTGGTAGATTCATATACAAGACCAGTCTGGGTATGGCATTTTTTGCTCTGTGTGTGCTTAGCATATCAGTAAGTACTCTGTATATGTTTAGGAGTAGCCATATAATCGCTCCGTTCCAAGTGGAAGCCTGCGGGAAAGAGGCTTTAATGCTGTTTTTCTGCATAACAGTTTTCGAGGCTGTTCTGTAACACAGAGCACAAAATGTAACTGGAAAGCTGCCCTTTTTGCAAGGGGAGTGTGTTCTTATGAGACTAATCGCCTGTTTTTCCTTTATGTCTAGGTATGGTCCCAAAATGCCTCTTGCAGTGGATTGCACTGCTGAACTGGTTCGTTGCAAGGTCCTAGATTCATCTGGCAGATTGAAGTCACATGAGCTCATCCTCTCTTACGGGATGGCTCTTGTAAGGTAGGACTCTGAAGGGAGAGAGACCTGGACATATGGTGTGGTTCAGCTGTCAGTAGTTTCACTTTGCATCTCTGGGACCACAGTGTTGTACAGCATGTGGAGGTTTTGTCTCTGGGGTTTCAGGTTTCCCTGCAGCTCTTGATAGTCATTTATATTTTCTGTAACCTGCATGCAGATTTGTCAACTTGATCACAGAAAGAAAACAGAAGATGGTCAGCATTCCTCTGAGACAATTAGCCAGAGAGGTAAATATATAATAAGAGTTACTTTATAAGTTATGTATATACAGAGAGCATATGCATTGTCTAGTAACAACAGTAGCTGGAGGGAGTTGTGGGGCGGTCGTTCTTTTGTAACCAAAATAATGGGTATAGAATCATAGAATCATAGAATGGTTAGGGTTGGAAGGGACCTCTGGAGGTCATCTAGTCCAACCCCCCTGCACTGGGCAGGGACATCCCTAACTAGATCAGGTTGCCCAGAGCCCTGTCAAGCCTCGCCTTAAATGCCTCCAGGGATGGGGCCTCAACCACCTCCCTGGGCAACCTGTTCCAGTGTTCCTTCCACCACGCTTGTGGTGAGGAACTTCTTCCTAATGTCCAATTTAAATCTCCTCCTCTCCAGTTTAAAACCATTGCCCCTTGTCCTTTCACTGCAGGCCTTTGCAAACAGGCCCTCTGCAGCCTTCTTATAAGTTCCCTTTAAGTACTGGAAAGTCACTATTAGGTCCCCCCGAAGTCTTCTCTTCTCCAGGCTGAACAATCCCAGCTCCTTCAGCCTGTCCTCATAGGAGAGGTGTTCCAGCCCCCTGATCATTTTTGTGGCCCTCCTCTGGACCTGCTCCATCAGATCCATGTCCTTTCTGTATTGAGGGCTCCAAAACTGGACACAGTATTCCAGATGAGGTCTCACCAGAGCAGAGTAAAGTGGCAAAATCACCTCTCTGGATCTGCTGGCCACGCTTCTTTTGATGCAGCCCAGGATGCGATTAGCCTTCTGGGCTGCCAGTGTGCACTGTTTGCTCATGTCCAGCTTCTTGTCCACGAGCACTCCCAAGTCCTTTTCTGCAGGGCTGCTCTCCATCATCTCATCCCCTAGCCTGTATTGATAGTGGGGATTGTTCCGACCCAGGTGTAGGACCCTGCACTTGGTCTTGTTGAAGCTCATGAGGTATATAGATGGCAGTTCTTTCCAGCCTTAGAGTTTTGAAGAGGCTTTGATGTAACTAGATCTAAGGCTTTGTTCTTTAAAGTCTGATTAGAAGTAACAAAGGCTGATGATCATTAAAGCATTTTGAATTACATGGCATCAAAAATCTTGATTTACAAATAGTCCCTCTTGCCATACATGTCACACTTTTGTTTCTTAACTGCTGAGATGGGGAAAAAGAGCTAAATATATGGTTTAGAAATTCTAGTCTTTGGCAAGCAAGGTTAGCTGTAAAAAAAACAATTACGTTTGAAGGCATTTTTGTCTGATGTCTCTTGCTTGAGGTGAGCTTGTCCGTTTATAAGGAGGGAAGAATTAAGGTATAATTGTACTAGCAGGACCAACTTGAGTCCCTTTATTATCAGCTGTGCTCTCATATCTGAGTATAAACAGCAAGTTTTGAAAGTGAAGAACATCAAAGATATTCAGAGACTCTTCTATGTATGCAGCCTTGTCTAAGTCCTCTGTAGGAAAATAACGAATTCATTTTTTTTTTCCCTGGGTTTTTTTAGGAAAAGGGTGACTTCTCACCCTTAAAAACTGATCAAGCTTAAAAATAGAGGACTTGCATAGTTAAACTTAGTCGTCCTTAGGAAAGTTGCTAAAAATTGCGTGCAACTTAGAGTGTGTATGATTTGAATATTATGTATGGTATGATTTGTATGTTTGATATAAAGCCTGTCATGCAGAGTGTATCTTCAGTTTAAATATAATTTAACTACTTCTTAGTATCTCATTAAATTACACATAGCACCTCTATCTAAAAAGACATCAGTTGTTGAAAGTAACATTGAAGGACTTAAACTGTAAAATCCCAAGTTTGTATGGATTCTAGGCCACGAGAGAGTTGGGATCAGAGAGGAGGGGATCTCAGTCCACCCTTGGTGTGGGAAGCAGGGGGGTTCTGATGCAGGAGTGGCCTGGAACAGGCCATTCCACCCAGGTAGAGGTTCTATGTAGCCTTGGAGGGCTGCATCTAGCTGTGGCATGATGCTGTGGGGCCTGTGGAGTAATACCTGTGGCTGTTCTTCCAGGTGGATATCCCTATCTGGGTTGTGGATCTCCGCCACGAGCTGACCCATGGGAAGCTGCCACGGCTGGCTCTGTGCCGCAAGGGTGAGTGCTGCCAGTGGGCACTCCAGGCAGCAGTGCCAGTGCTACAGGCCCTGAGGGTAGCATCCTTCCCTCTATTTTGGGGCACTGCAGGGCAGGCAGCAGGCTTGTCCTGCCTAGGAGACTTGTGGTGTGGTTTGCCGCTGCCCTCTGGGGATAGGTGAACTGTGTCCAGTGGCTCCAGGCTGTGGTGCACCACAGGGCAGGTGTTCAGAGACTTTCTCCTTCACCTGAGAAAATACTGGAAAGAATAGTTCAGTCCTCTTGCTTCTTTACAGCACAGGAAGTTCATCTCAGAGAAAGAGGTAAATGCTTTTCATGATAGTTAGAGATACCTGAGACTCTTAAAAAGTGCCACTTGGAGAAATGCAGTAGGTACTGCAATCCTGAATGAATAACTAGCTCATGGTATTTGAATGGATTCCTAGGAATTTTGGGCTAAGCACTGAGAAGCCAGTTAAATAACCTTCAGCAGAGTCTTTAGATTGAGTTGAGTAGAGAAACACTGGAAGAAAAGGGTTTTTCTTTCCCTTCTCGTATATGCCTAGTGTAGTCTCTGCACAAAAAAATGTTGTTGCTACAGGCACTATGCTGGTCATGGTGATACTAAAGAATTGACTCATTTTGTCATTGGAAGGCCACTGCTGGGATTTAGTTTCAGCTTAAATTTGTCCTAGCTTGAGCAAGGTGCAGCGTCCAATCTTTTTTGTTGCCAAAGAGACAGCAGATGAGTATTACCAGGCCTGTGATACTGGGTTATGTGGGTTTGTTGTTGTTTTTTAAAACTCTTTCACCTTTTCATTAATGGGAGTTGTGTGTGATTTCAGGGTTCATGACTTATTAACAGTGTTTCTATTCACAGTGCAGTTTAGCAGTGTGCCACCTATGGTTTGTTGTGGTTTTTGTTTGTCTGCTTTTGTTTTTCAATAACAAAGTAAACCTCACTGAGAAGAGAATGTTTCTTGTTCTCCCTTAGGTTGTGACGTTGTGCTGGACTGGCTACGAAAGACTTATTGGAGCCGTCAGCTGGGCAATAACTTATGTGGAGAAAGTGAGGATGAGGAAGAGGAGCAGGAAGAGGAGGAAGCAAATGCAGAGTTGTACAATGATGCATGGGAGATTTCAACCCCACAGCATGAGGCCTGTGAGAAGCACAAAGAATTCCATGGTAGGTGTCCCTAGAACAACAGCAGATATAAGGATTAGATAGATCCCATGTTAGAGAAAGCAGTTTGTGTTGTTGTCTAGCTCTGACAGTGTGTAAAGATACTCCTTCAGCTCAGGTTTTGGGATTCCTCTTTGGGCCTTGCTGAATTCTTGAGGTGACAATTTGTTTGGTATTAGCTCACTGAATTTGTAGCATAAAATCTTTTACTTCTATTGAATATGCAGTTTAGGACCAAGCACTGTAAAAATTAGTTGTAGAGTTTTGACAGCCACAGTTTCGGTATTGAGGCCGCTACTGACAAAAACTGCTATGGTCCTTTTATAGCCCTCAAAACTCCATAGATCTAGAACTTGAGCAAGAGCAGGATAAAGGCACTTCAGCCAGTTTCAAAGTACTTCACATGTGCACAGAAAAATCACTAGCTGCCAATAGTAGAAAAAAAACAAACCGCAGGTAACTGAACCTGGACATAATCTGAGATGCAAAGTGCAAACCAATGGGAAAAATTTGGTAAACTGTTCCAGTGGTTGCTTTTCCATCACCAGAAGTCTTAAAACACAAAATAAGGAGTTTTTCTTAAAGCGGATTTCTAGTTTGAATGACTGACTGGAGAAAGCATGAGTTCATATTAGATGGCTGGTCTGTGAGTTTGAGTCCTGTGTATCTATGTATGGCTAGGATTCGTGAACGAAGATCCAGGGAGGGCTACATCCATGCTCCTCATCTGCGCCTTTTCCAAGCGCGCTGATAAAAAGAGGATAGCAGATAGCACCCTCGAGCCTGCCAATGGATTTTTTTTAGGTGAGACACAGCATGCGCAGAGCTGGACCCACCCTTTAGTCCTAAGGTTCATCTGCCAGGGCCTAGCAAGCTTGGATGCTGGCAGCAGAGTCCTTTAGGACACTCTAATTTAGGACACACTTCTCTTAGATGGAAGGCCTTACAGGGCTAAATGAGCTCCATCTGCCCGGGTTTGGAATCAGAGTTGTCCCTCTCCTAGGATGACTGTCAGAAGGCTAATGAGCTCATCCTACCCATACGAGGATTATAGGAACATGGGTATCACTCCCCACACTTTCCCGTGGGCAATGGGTTTAATGCTCCCTCTGCTGTGGGCACAGTTATCGCACTAGAGGCCACAGGAGACCCCAAGTGATTTTCAGACTGTGCCTGGAGTCATGTGAGGTATCAAACAGTACCTCAAACAGTAAAACCACTCAGTCATACTTTTTTTCCTGACAAAACATGGTGTGCTTCTGGGCAGTAATTCACCCATCAGATTACAGTAGCCCAATCCAAGGTCCAGAGAGTGTGCAGAAATGCTGAAGTGACCCTTACTGCTCCCTAGGAGGTCAAACTAGGTATATTCTGCAGAACTAAGTAGCTTGTCCAGATACAAAATTCCCCTATGTAGTTGATCCATTCCCTGTTTAAATTCTGTATTTATGTTTATTTCTAGAAAAAGTCAGAGATGTGCTGATATCCTACAAGAATGAGCAGTTTCAGGTAAGTGCAGTCTGATCATTGTTGCTTTCAGTTCTTCTCATTTCCTGCTTTGGGCAGTAAGTCTTTTCATTCTTGCCCAAAGTAAAGAACTGGTGCTCTTGGCCAGGCCTTGTTTGAAATACCTGACTGCTAGCATGACCAAGTTGCTGTGCCAGGAGTTTATTTCATATAACAGCATTTTTCTCCCTGTAACATTCTCCCACTGTTAGAATCTATCCAAAAGCATCAGTGATACAGAAGTGATGTTTGTATTAGTTCTGCAGAGGTGGCAGTGTGCTACCAATGTTTGCCAGGTTGTGCACACTTGCCTAAAGTAGTGTTGCTGTTTAGTGCGTAGCCCATAGGGGACCTGCGACTGTTGCATATGCAGAGAACACCTTGGTTAGTTATTTCTGTGTTTAGGTATCTGTCCTAGGATTGTTGCATGTGGTTTGCCAAAGTAGAGCTTCACGGCAGAGAACAAGCAGTTTGAACTGTGATGATTTCTAAGGCAAACACTTTGTTCATGTTTATAAATGAGATTCATACTCAAGAATGAGTATGACAAGTCTTCCTTGCCTAGGTTGATAGTGCTCAGTTTGTTTTCAGTCATCCTTGTGTCTCTGGAAGCTGAGACCTGTCATTTGGAAATTGTTAGTCCATGTTTTCTTTCATCCTCTGTATATTTTTGCAGTGGCCCACTGCCTGAGGTGCTGAAGTTCAGATTTGTGAATAATTTGCCCCAGAAATCTTCTGCTCAGCTTCCTCTTATTAATAATGAGGTAGTTCTTCAGATTCAGTGAGAGCTGGGTTACAATCCTGATAAAATGTCTTTTGATATGACCTCACTAATGTACTATGTGGTTACACTATGTTATATGTGGTTACTGGGGAGCTATTCTCCCTTTTATTTCGGTTAATACCATTAGAGGCTAAAGGAGTAAGTGTGCTAAGATGTGAAGTATAGGTATAATCAGCAGTGAAAACTAGGGTCAAGAAGTTTATTGAAAGTGAACATCCAGTTTTCTTCACTGTCTTGCCTTTGGATTAGGTAACGTCATTCACTAGGTTCATCCTTCCCATTCTGTAGTTGGTCCTGGCTTACTTTGTACATTATGCATCGCATCATAAAGGACACAAACTGATTCTATGTGCTGAGAGGCCTGTTAACATACTAGCCCAACAGAGGGATGTCATTCAAACTGAAGCTTCAAATTTTAAAATGGCTAGGGCTGGATGGGGGAAAGGAGTAGTCAGACAATTCCTAAGGAGTAATTACAAAACTTTTGTTTTCAAGCTCATGTGAAACTCTCCTTTTCCCGTAAAAATGATGTAAATACAGGTAGAAGAGTAAACTCTGGTTTATGCCTCAATTTAATTGAATGCTGCATACTGTGCTTTTGAAACATCTCTGTTCACCCTGTAAGGCTGACTTAGAATCATAGAACAGTTACAGCTGGAAGAGACCTTGGAGATCATCAAGTCCAGCCTTTGTCCTAGCCCTATCAACTCACTAAATGATGCCCCGCAATGTAATATCTACCCATCTCTTAAACACCTCCAGG
>VWZO01008016.1:0-11446 GCA_013396975.1 Bucco capensis
CCTGGCCATTCTATGATTCTATGATATGTTCCAAGTGAGGTAGGAACCCCACAGCACTACAGACAGCACAAAATACACTTATTTAATAGATAATGGCTGTTCTCTGGAACTTCTATTCCAAACAGATGGGACGGATGAGAGAGAGGTGTAGAAAGGTGACTGAGTTGGCCAGCAGTCAGGCAATGGATCCATAGAAAGGGTGAGAATTCTTTTTTATGGGGAAATCCCAAAATCATTGTCAAAACCTAGAAGTTTTAGAGGAGACAACAGTTCGGCCCACAACACCAGCGACACAAGCCTTACCTACCAGCCTCCAGTGGCTCCCAGGGGCTGCAGCTCAGAATTCCCTTCCAGGCTAGATGGGTGGCTGAAAACAGCAATCACAGATTCTCTCATCACACTCGCACATTTTTGTGGAAGGGCAGATTTAGTAAGGAGTTGAGAGTACAGCAGCCCTCACCACCATCTGACAGAAGAGAAGCTACCTCCCCTCCCTGTGCTCCTTTGTAATCCAATCATTTACCCCCAGTTTACACCACCTAAGAAGTCAGACCCAAAACCTTCACAACCCAGGAAATACTGATAGGTTAGATTTCCCTTTCTTTGCAATTCTCCTTGGCGAAGCACAAATAGAGAGGAAGCACCCCACAACTAGTATTGATCACAAATGCAATTGCTCTCCTTCAGCAACAAGTCAGAAGGCACACACTTGGCAAAGCAACTTTTGTTGAGCAAACTCAGTCATTCCTCATCCCTGCTGTGCACAGGGAATATAAGTGACCAGATGAAGGAAAGAAGTGAGGAAATAACATCACACAGAGTCATGGCCCACCTGCAAATGTTTTACGGAGAGCAGGCGGAAGATGATTTCCACTGGCCATCTCAGGGTTTGCTTCCCATTACTGACACATCCTACTTGCCCAAAACCCTTCTGAATGCTGGAAAGAATGCAGAAAAAAAATAAAAAATAACACCACATTAATTGCATTAATTCAACTTGCATAGCTGTTAACTGATACCATTAAATGATCTATCTCCAAAATACACAGTTATTAGTTGCTAGGGGTTTTTTTTAATGTGTCACATACTTAGGAGGGACATCTGGCCATTTACAGTAAATGGAGTTACATTGGGCTAGCAACTGGTCACAGTGCCCCTTGTTCTATCGCTGCATACTCTTGTAAAAAGGTGTCCCTCTCCAGCTTTCTTGTAGGCTCCCTTTCAGCACTGAAAGGATGCAATAAGGTCTCCCTAGAGCGTTCTCTTCTCCAGGATGAACAGCCCCAACTCTCTCAGCCTGTCCTCACAGGAGAGGTGCTCTAGCCCTCAGATCACCTTCATGGCCCTGCTCTAGATTCATTCCTTCTTACGCTCTGGACCCCAGAGCTGGCCATAGAGATCCAGGTGGCATTTCACCAGACCCAAGCACAGGGGCAGAATCGCCTCCCACAACCTGCTGGACATGCTCCTTTTGCTGCAGCCCAGCCTACAGTCGCCTTTCTGGGCTGCAGACGGCCTTTGCCAGCTCACATTTAGCTTCTGGGCAACCAACACCCCCAAGTCCTTTCTCTGCAGGGCTGCTCTCAGTTCACTCTCTGCCAAGCCTACACTTGTGCTTGGGAGACAACACTAGCAGATAGGATTTGGAACACCTTCTTAGCATACAAGTAAACACTCTTGCTGCCATTGGGAAACATCTCACCCCAGCACTGCTTTCTGAGGGAGAGAGCCCTCAGAGGCTGCAGGATGAGGTGGTACTGGAGCCAGAATCCATGCTGACAGATTCACCACAGCATCTACAGCCCTTGTACCACCACTGCTGCTGCTCCTGCACATCTTTGCCTGCTCACTCAATAAAGCTGAAAGTGAAGTGTAGCACTTTAAAAAGGAAAAGTGAAAAATAAAGAACAAATCTCAGTAATTCACACTATAAAGCTGTGTGCACATTTATATGCATCCAATAAAAATAAACTATTTTATATTCTATATGCATTGATTTAACTTGCATAGCTGTGAACTGATAACATTAAACACAAAGTGGGTTGTGAATGATACAATTAATTCTTTTTTGTAAAGTTTCCCTTACAAAAGCAAAAACCAAAACAAAACCCCAGTAAGATAAGATATTCCTCCCCATAGGTTTTTACATTTGGGAAAGAAAAAAATCCCCTGGCCTGCAATCCAAAAAGCACTGGCAGACTGAAAAATGCTTTTGGCTGTTACTGAAGAACATATGAACACACATTTTTAGGATCTCTCAAACGTTACAACTGAGAACCCAAAGGCCATCAACTTTTGGAAGATATCCTGTGTTTGACTCTTTGGAACAAAATTACTTTTTTCCAGGCATTCTCTCTCTTTTTTGTTTTTGCTTTTTTTGTTGTTTTCTTTTTCTTTTAAAGAGAGTGAAAAGTCTTGTTAACTCCATCTACTGCCAAGCACATCATCTCTGAAGATCTGTTCTGATGGGAAGTATCTAAATGCAATTCCCTTGAATGAGAAAGATTTCAATTCTGGAAAACACCTCTTTCTAACATGGATTAGTCCTCTTCTGTCCACGTCTCTTCTTAGCCCTTGATTGCTTTTAGTACAGGTTCCAGTTTCTCACTAAAGTTTTCTAGTACTACTAGAAGATGTTTCAAAGATTCATTGACTGAAAAAAGCACAAAGCTTTGTGAAGACAACACCCACTTCTTTTGAACATCTGAACTTTTGCAAACAGTCTCTTCACAGGACCATTTAATGGTAAGCATGCAGAAACAGAAGGCTACGCTGTCAGGAAAAGGAATTAAACAGAGGGAAGTAAGCTTTGCAGAAGTGTAACATGCCCCAGAACAGACCTTAATCTTGGTATTTTTTTTAAAATAGAACCTATAAAATATATAGCAGAAGAGATAGCACACTCTTCACATTAACTTGCAAGTCCACATGACAAGTACCTCCAGGAAAAATGCAGACACACACTGGAGACCTACCTTGAACTTGCAGACCCTTGTGGATTCTTTCCATCTCACCTTCTACTTTGACGGCATAAGAAAGGGCAACAATGGCGAAATTCTGGCAGCTGGCATTCTGCAGAGAGAGGAAAAAAACCCTTAGCAAGAAACTAAGGCTTTCTCTATTTGGGGTAAAGGTTTGTGAGGACTATAGCAGAAGGGAAGAAGAAAGTATTTGGAGTCACTGTTGGTACAAGTGTTGATACAGGCCTCTAGACCTTTCATATTTTTTGGACAACTGTACCTTTTTTTGACCCATTGGCAGCTTTAGTTTCACTAGAACTCTTGCCACTCATCACCCTGAAAAATTTTCACATCCTGAAAATTCAAATTTTCACATCCTGAAAATTCAAGTATAAAAAATAGAGCTATTTGGTACATTTGTTAGATTTCATTCAGGAAAACAACTTGTAGCCCAATTATTCACTACTGCTTCAAGCATTTTGTCTTCCCAATATTGCCAGCACGATAACAGAGGCAAGTGCCTTAACTGGTCTTCTCCAATTATCCAGATGAAAATTACAGCTGATTTAAAGAATGTGATTTCTTACCCGCTTGCTTTCTAGCTCTCCTCACTGAAGTGGAAAGTAGGGATGGCTCAGCCAGTCCATAAATTAGATTCATTAACACTTTGTATGTTGTTAAGCAGGTATTCTTTATTGGCAAGGCTGGGGTCGCACTGGGGATTATCCTCTGTAAGTGCTGCCTCAAAGGAGCATCTTCAAGCAGTTTATACCTGCGATTTTAATACACATTTTTTGTGAGATTAACACAAAATCCTCCCATTCCGGAAACTAATCTACGCCTTTAATAAAGCATTAGACTGTCTATGTCGTCCCCGCGTGGCCTCTCCCCTTCATTACTCTTGGCGTTTTGGTGGTCCTATTACTTTGAGTGGGCGTGTCATAAGCCTTCCTCGGCGTTTACTTCATCTTCCCCAGTCTACCTCACTTGAACTCCGTTTTCTCAAAGCCTTATCTAGGTCCACTTAACACCTGTTAGCTGTGCAGTTAGTGCTTAACCCCACCTCCTCTTTTGCATAATATCTTTTTGCCGAAGCACAGTTTCTGTACAGACACCCCTTTCAATTCATAGCCACGAAAAAGGAGTGAAAGAAAAGGTCAGATAACAGAACAGCTCTGCAGGCTGCCACCCGCCAACACTCTTGTTTGTTTGGTTTTGTTTTTTCGAAAACCACAGCCCCGCACCCACACAGTTCCCCACCCCAAAAAAACACTAAAAAATCCATGCCATTGTACCTCTTTTTTCTCTCATGCGCGTCTCAGCATCTTCGCCTGTCAGAACAAGACGTGCTGGCCACCTGTCTCCCGAGGATATTGGCATATGATGAATACACGTTCAGAAGTAACACTCCTAACAACCCAGCGACCAACTCAGGAGCGAGACCTATGCTACTCACCGCAGCTGCAACTCACTCCCCACTCCCACCCAGGATTTACCTCCACACTGTGCATGCCCCAGTTACTCACCACCAGCCCCTTCACCCGCATCACCCGGGATTTACGGAGAGCAATTCGCTACTCTGCCACCCAGGATTTTCCACCACACCACGCACATAACCTGTAATAGATGACATGTGCAATTTGCTCATCAAATGAATAAGTTGTAAAATATTTGTGTAGCTTTTTCCTTTGCATTTCTATAGACTTAATTTTTGTAGAATCCCTGTAGAAACTCCCTATTTGCCTTCTGTAAAACCTCCCTATCTGCTAAGCCGGATGTTTGAGATAGTAGCCTATTATGCATGGTTTGTGAAAAGAAAAGCTTATTGTAAACACTTAAAGCTTGCTTTGTTAAGTAAAAAAGACTTGTTTGATTAAGAGAATAGCCTGTTGTAATTTAGAGATTGGCACTCTATTGATAGTCATGTTTCAAGGTTGCTTCACTTGCTTCCCTGAAACATGCTGAAATACGAAACATGCTGAAATACGCTTTGTTAAGAAGTCAATTTCACTTTGTTGTTAGGAAGTTAGCGTTGTAACTTTTGGTAGATTATTATATCGATAGAATGTTTTGGTAGAAAGTTATATTGATAGAATGTTATATTTTAAAGAAATGCCACTATTCAGCAAAATGTTATACTTTATAAAGAATACCGCTATTCAGCAAGACCGCGGCAATATGGAGGAGAGTCGAGAAGCAGATTCGGAACTGTGGGAAACAAGAAGAAGAAGAAACGAAACCGCGAATAGTATAAAACCCGGGTTTTAGTAATATTAATTTGCGAACTTTGGGGGGGACACACTGCCAGGCTGTTCCTCTGTTCGCCCAGCACGCTGCTTTACTAATTTGCCTTCTCAATAAAATCATAAAATTTGATTTCAGTCTCCTTGTCTATAACATAACCCTCTTCCCGCGTCTTTCCCCCACTGCCCCCCCAGTGCGCACGCACTGTCGTCGATTTCACTTCTGCTCTCTTTTCGGATGTTTATTCGTTATCCACCCTTCTTCCAGACCTGCTCTGCGGATCCGCTTCTCTTCCCGTTGTCTCCTCCCTCCTTTTGTATATGCTCCTTCCATTCTCACCCTTTCCTCCTGACTCCCCTCTACTGCATACGCGCCACTGAATCCGTTCTCTCGCCCACCCCCTTTAAGACTCATACTGCGCTGGCGTCGGTTCGCCGGTTCCGACCCGCAGTAGCGAAAGCAGCGCTGGCATACTCAATTTGGACACTTGGTGGCAGCACAGTACATGAAATGGCTTCGCTATTTTGGTCTCAGGAAAAGCCAAGAAGCTAAAACAAAAAGAAATTGCAAAACACGCGAAACGACCCACCAGATGTGTTGGCAAGAACAGGTGAAGGGTATTGTCCTCTCCAAAAAGTTCAAAAGGAGAACTGAGGCCCTGGCAGATACCTTTGCATACCAGGTACCAAACTGAACCAGACTACAGAATGGAAAACCAGAGTGCTCTGCAGCGCAGATTGCTTCCAAAAAGGTTTAGACAGAACAAGCACCATCACAGGGATTACACAGGTCCCAAAGGGGCCAGAGAGATCCGAGAAGTCTTGAGGATGCAATGAGCTCCAAAAGGAATTGAATAAAGTGATGATATACAAGTAAAGTGTACAAGGCTGAGGAGTAAAAATGCCCAGGCAGGGCAGCAGAAATGGATCAGAACGCACATAGAAGAACATGCAACTCACCACAGGCATGAGACCTTCACTGTCTCCTTCCCCTCCTACAACGACCATGCAGCTGTTGGGCCCTTCTATGGTCAAAAATGTCTTTCAAATGTCCTTAAATGGTCCATCAAACATCCACCGTGGTCACCAAGCCTGTGGAACTGGCCCAGGACAGGTGGCTTGGGGCCATGTCACACTGTGCAGGTGAAACATGTCCTGCCATGGAGAGACATAGTGGCTGCAGTGTCCACACTGTGTTCATGGGATGCGATGCAACAGCTAACCCACAAATCCCTCCACTGTCCTCTTCTCCACAGGCAACAGTTACCCAGAGGCCATCACTGGAGTGTCCCTGCTCTGCTAACCAACCCTCATTTCCCCCATCATGTGACACCTCCCGAAGATGACAGGCCCCCCACCTCCCACTGACATCTCATCCCCACATGCATCCCCATTACCAGTGGGGATACTGGAAGCCCCTCATTAACTCCCACTAGTAAAAGCACTGAGGGGACTGGCTGCAGCTCAGGCTGTCATCGTACTTCAGAGCACTGGTGCTACACTGGGAGTATCTTGTCCCATACTGGGATCACACTTGCAGAACTGTGACCCAGACCACCATTGCACAGAGCTGGGCCCTGACACCGAGCACGCTGAAAGACCGGCAGGCAGAGCTGGACTGGGGGAATCCACAGAGCATTATGAGACATTTACAGCAATACATCTGAAAAAACAACCACCCCAAAACATGTGTCAGCACATAGCGAGAAAGTAACACCGAAGAAAGGAGAGGAATTCACTTGTAAGAAGGCACAGGATTGCACTTGAGCTAAAGGAGGATGCTAGGGAAACAGGCCAGCTCCAAATGCCACACATCCTTTAAAAGCTGGAGGGTCTTGAAACTGAAACACCAGTACTCAATCTAGAATCACAGAGTAACAGCTGGGCCCTGCTGTTATATTTTCTCCTTCCATATATTAACCTTTCCCACCATAAGTACTAAAAAAATAATTACTTACTTATAGGTTTCCTTAGAGACTTGTGCTTTCTCCAGAGACCTTTACAATGCACTTGATGCATATCTCCAAAACTGACCAAAGTTCACAGCCAACTAAATCTCTGGTGAGTACCATGAGACATGTCACAGCCACTCCACACTTCCCAAAGTAGCAGATACAGATTTGATGAACTAAAGGGAAAAAGCCCAGCTCTAATACTTTTGAATGGTGTTAGAATCATAAGATAAAATCCTCCAACATGACAAAGTGACTTTAATGCTGGAGTTCCCTTTTTTTTTGTTTATTTGTTGGTTTTGGTTTGGGTTTATTTTTAGCGATAGGTTGCCAAATCACTTACTTGCACGTATGTATTACTTGCTTATTTACCTTTTCCAGAAAGTGATGAGCTTTGATACTAGACACACTTCACAGTTATTTAGCTCACAATACTATAAGCTGTTAGCTAGTTAAGAGAGAATCCAAATTTCTCAGAAACCAGCACTGAAAACTTCTCAAAGCTAAAAGTGCACCTGCAAAGCTAAAAGCAACAGACTGCAGGAGATGAGGTGACTTCCCCTTTACACATGACAGGGTAATCAAAAAAAAAAATTGTTGCATATATGCAATGCTGGATCTGAATCCCAGGAATCTGAATGCATCCCTCAAAAATATCACCCCATCAAAAATGTTACTAATCTTCTGTAGTATCAGCCTTACTTAACACCAGGCTTTAACTGATGCTTGAAGAATCAATTTTGGGGGACCAGCAATACTTTAAATAATTCAAAGTCAGTACTTTTTACACATTAGTAGGATTAGTCACACCCTGAGTCTTGGCCCATGTGAGAGACTGAATTGTATATATAATTGTCTCAAAGCTTGTTTGGGTAATGTTTAATATCAATGGACTGCTTCAGAACTTGCTCAAAAGTCCCTCACTCCTCAGGGCTGACCCAAGAACACAGAGAACACCTGGCAGAGCATGGCCTGAGCTGAGTTCACGTGTTGATTGGACTCAGTCATCCAGGCAACAATGGTGTGTCAACCCAGAAGAACAGCCCCTGAGATGCCTAGAGAGCATGTGCATGACTATGGGTGTATGGTGGCCAGGAGAGGTGTGAAAAAACATGCCATTGTCTTGGACACAATCTGAATATTATGGGATTGGTTCCCTTAATAAAAGTCCCTAGAAAAGTGTCTGTGTGCGCATGTGCCCACCACCAAAGACTGAAGATGACAGATTTGTGGGACACCACTAAAATCCTGGTGGTGACTAGCCTTCTGCTGCTCTATTTCTATCACTTGTTTTTTCCTTATCTTTTTCTTCATTCTCCCATTCTATTGCCTTGACTCTCTCTCTCTGTTTTGGAAATGCTGGAATAAACTTTGATTAATTGGCAGCATTTGATCTCATTGTGTCTTACTTTCACTCTCAGGACAGCACTCGAACTCTCCCGAGTCGATAGAGGAACAGGACAGCCACAGAATTGGTTTGTTTGTTTGATTTTTACAGTTCTAGGATCTTGGACTCACAGAAAGCAGCTAACTGATTCCTTTTTGCATTAGACATTTTGGTTGGCTTTCTATAACTAACTTAAACTTATTTTCACTAAATGCAGCTTGGCCTTTAGAGAAGTTGTCTAAGTTTTTAACAGATTTTGGGATACTGACAAGAACTAATCTTAGCTTATTGAGGCTGATCTTCACTCGGGTCAATGTGGGTGGGGAAGAGAGGGTTTTCAAATGGTAATTCATAATAGTTTCTGCTCAGTTATATTCTTAGACTCACTACCGTTTGTAAATACCATTATTTTCTTCCATCTTCGTATTTAGAGTAGACACATCAAGTTGACCGGTCTTTTTATCTGGACACAAATACCTTGTTTATCCTTGCATTTCTGTTGCAAGCCTGTCTTGTACCTCTGGGTGAACTAAAATGAATTTGGGATTTAGCTGTAACACCTGAATTACTAGGTAAAATATTTAGCCGGGATGACAAAAAAAGTATATCTATTGTCTTCCTATCTTTGCTTAGTAATGATTGCTTCTGTAAGTAGAGACCATTGAACAACACAAATATTTCTTCCTTGACTTATGTAGTGCACAGTTGGTGGCATTCAGCTGGTGTTGGTTTTCGTTTTTACTTCCTTGCACTGTAACTAGAATCCTCAAGAGCGTGCATGTATCTGCTCAGAAGGGCATCTATCAGAGAGGCGGAGCAGACAGCTGAGAGTGACCCCAAACAAAATCTGCCACCAAAGGTTCATCAACACCTGAAGTGCCTTACTTGATGTGTAAAGGCTGGCTAGAAATGCAATGTAGTGAGAACACCTCAGATGAACTATGAAGGTGGAAAACACAACCGGATAAGGGAGCCTTTTGCTCTAGCACCTGCACTCGTAATACCTATGCAGGTAGTATAGATGTTTTAACTGAAGTGGAATGAGCTGCTGGTTGCAGTCCAGTTCTTAGTGTGAAACATCCTGTTGGCAACTTCAGCACTAACATCAGTGGCAGATAAAAGGCAATTAAAATACTTTTTAGGTTTTTCTCAAGTACAGTGTCTCCAGATCAAGACCCAAGATCAGTGATACAGATTTCTGTAGAGCTTGTACTGTTACTATGATGTAGCTGATCTACTAAATGAAAGTCATAATTTCATTCTTTTACACTTCTATGCAAATTAGCACAGAAGTTAGTGTGAAGAGAAGATACAGACAAATTGGACATGCAGTTACCTGATACGCTTCCTTGCGACTCAAGAAATGGAACAGGATATCTCTGACATATTTCTGTCCAGGACATTTTCCGTCTACTGACTGCTCAGTATTTTGTGGACAAGTTCATAAACTTTGCATAGCACATAAAAGTTGTAAAATTTATTCTGCTAATTTGTATAGATTAGTCAATTAATGACCAATATACAGTATTGAGCCCTGTCAACAACCTCTGTGTGTGTGTATATATATATATATATATATATATATATTATAAATATACCCATATTGTATCATGAACTGCTGTAGTTCAACTTGAAACTAGAACCCAGAGGATCTTCCTTGATAAGTGAGGAAGTGGCATGATCTGTCATTAGTTTCCTCCTAATGAGAAACAAGTATCTTCAACCACATCTTTAGACTCCCACACTATTGTGGATATCTAGATGTTGAGCTTGGTTTACTTTAAAGGTCATCGCATAAGATCTAACATGCAATTTCTAAGCTATAAACAAAACATAACTCCCCAAAAGGAAAATGCAGATTATCAAAAGTGAGTGACACTTAGCACAGTGTCTAAAAATAGAGTCCAGCATTACGTTTATGACTTAAAAACATTAGCAATTATGCACAGGATTTGGGGTTTTTTCGTTGTGAGATGAAGTTCAAGTCTGTGTGGAATATAGTTTAATTATCTGTATAACAATGGCATCCAAATTATATGGAGCATCTGCTATGGAGTATTTACTGCCTAAGAGAACAAACGAAAGGTAGGGCAGACAGCATGTAACTGTATACAGAGGGTGGAAGGTAGGGAGGAGCACAAAGCTGACTGACCCATTTTGCACAAGAGTAGAGGAGAAACTGGAGAACATCTTTTTGTGCTTTGAGTTCTTCATGACAAAGATGTATATGATAAAGGAGGAGGAAACTAAAGGACTCAATGGTCTCAGGTTGTGATTAAGGCATGGGAGAAAGAAAAAAATATAAAGCAGCTTAAAGAATGTGTTATTGGATGAACTAGTGAGAAGGAAGTTAAAATAGTCAGGGATCTGAATCTGGGGTTGCATGAAGCCACGTCAATGTCAGAGTAAAATGATTTACCATCTTCCTGAGTGCTTTTAGTGGGGATTTAAATATGGTTCTGAGATGTTGGATTGTGGGAAACACACCAAAGTATGAAGAATGGAAGATGATAAAGCAGAAGGATAACACCAGAGAGACTGAATTTTGAGAGACATATTTACCTGGAGTTTTCTGTTAAAGATGAACTCACTTTCTTATCTCTGCTGGCTGAATGCCTTGCCCATTGCCCATTGTTGCTCTAAGTACCCACTTAAGCTGCCTTTGTACTCCCTGGAGCAATGGGAGTCAAACAGGTTTTTCTAGTCCCAGCAGCTCAGGGATGACTCATCCTAGAAAATCAAGTCAAACCACTTTTGTTTCTATATGCTGGAGCACATGGGCAGAGAGTCTTGAGTTAGCCTCTCCTTTGTTCTAATGCTATTGGATTGTTGCTCTCAGCTTCTTCCCTACTGGCTAGCCAACCGGAGACCCTGCCCCTTCCTGTGTACTGACCAGCCTCCTAC
>VWZO01008023.1:8575-18814 GCA_013396975.1 Bucco capensis
TCCTACCACAGTCTGACCGCTTAAAAAGTCTCTCCCCTTCTGTCTTATAATTCCCCTTTAGATACTGGAAAACTGCTATAAGATCCCCTCAAAGCCTTCTCTTTTCCAGGCTGAACACTCCCAACTGTCTCAGCCTGTCTTCATAGGGGAGGTTTTCCAGTCATTTAATCATCTTTGTAGCCCTCCTCTGGACTTGCTCCAATAGGTCCACATCTTTTTTATGCTGAGGAGCCCAGAACTGGATGCAGTTCTCCAGATGGGGCCTCACAAGCACAGAGTAGAGAGGCAGAATCACCTCCCTAGATCTGCTGCTCATGCCTCTCCTGATGCAGCCCAGGATGCTGTTGGCCTTCTGGGCTGTGAATATACATTGCTGGCTCATATCCAGCTTTTCATCTATTACGACACCCAAGTCCTTCTCTGCACTGCTGCTTACAAAAAGTCCTCAGCCGCTCCTCATGGGACTTGCTTTCCAACCCTTCCATCATTTTTGTTGTCCTCCTCTGGATGCATTCAAGGACCTTCACATGCTTCTTAAGTTGTGGGGTTCATAAGGAACCATAGTCAAATAATGTGTAAATCCACATTAGTTCATGGGCTATAATAGACTGTAATAGCATTGCTGTCTATTGCATTAGAGAATATCCACTGAAATTGGTTTAAAACCTTGTACTGTGCAATTAATTAGGAAATCCATTTATGAATGAGATTGAAGCTTTCACAGATGAAGTGCTTAAGAGCACTTTTTGCCCTCATATATACACTTTTCCTCAAAATAATGCTGCAACACCTGACAACAGCATAGAAAGGCAGAGTGAAAAGCTAAATTAACTAAATGCAGTAATGTTGCACAACAAACACAGAAGTTGGGCACCACATCTTATGTATTGGTTAGTATTTTCACCAGGTATATGCTTATATATAATTATATTCATACACATCTTTTTAGGGGCTAAAAATATCTCAACTTATAGTTCTGTTTTCTCACTTGACTCAATGTAGGCCAGACTGAATGAAACTATAAATTCATGGCATTCACAGAGCTCACGCCATGGATAGATTTGTTCCATTCATTTTGTTTCACAAAAAATTTCTTGACAATTTTTTGCATATTTTGAGAAAACAGAAGTGAACAGAAAGATCCTGCTCTTTTTACAGGTAGAATGCTGCTGTATGGTACTAATTCCACAATGAAAAGTTTTAGCTGTCTTCCAGATGTCATTTGACAATTTGCATCACTGTGTGATGCTGTACAATATCACCCTCCCTTAGTCTTCAGTATCATTTAAAGTTGAACTTGTTAGTCTTCTAAAACGTTGCAGAATGGAACAAGCATATTATATTAGCTACCAAAGCAAATGCTCTGAAGTTAAAATAAACAGCCTACTTAAAAGACTGCATAATAGGGAAGCAATAAAATGAAAGAGGGTTTTAACTCTCTTACAGCAAATGCTAGTTGTTTGAGGTGAAAGCTGTGGGTTGCCTATTTACTCCAATTATTCCACTGAAATAAGGTACTGAATTTTTTTACCTTTTATTAGTGTTATATACTAATAGGTCCTTTGTTCTATGAGAAGAAATAATCTGTTTAGCTCAGAGAGATAAACTTTACAGATTTGTTATATGTTTAGTAGCTAGGAAGAGTAAATTTGCATTTGAACCTCAAGATTATTTATTTAGATCCAGGATATGTCAAAGGCCATTTGTCACCCATGTTTGGCGACTTACAGAGTCACATACACTTTGAGTCCTTTCTAATTACCAAATAATTATTGTTTCATTCTTTTCCCTTCCCCTCTCCTTCTCTGGGTGGCCAGACATTCCCTGCTACAAATCTACTTCCCAGTGTAAACTTTGGAACAAAAAAATCGGGGTTGCTTAACTAGACAAAATGTGTAACAGGAAAAATCAGTCTTACCTAGGCTTTGAAATACATTTGCAACACCATTTTGAGTCTCCTAAATCAGATGGTGGGGCTTTCCCTCTTCCAGACCACCCAGGGTCTCTCACTTCTACCATAAATCACTTTTCAAACACCTCAGTGGTCATCTGTGAACGAAGCCTGGCCCCTGCTTCCCAGGTACTTCTTTTTCAACTGAGCAGAGCCTGCCCTTGCCTGGGAAGCACTTCTCAACCTCCAGCTTCCAACCCTCCCCCTTCCTGGCTGCCCTGGCATACAGCCTTGCTCCCCAGCAGGTTTCACAAGGTTGTCGTGTCTGTAGGCAGCTGGGGACCTGCAAAGTCAATCCCACTGCAAAGGTTTAAATTCAAGAGATGGAATGACCAGCCAGAAAAGCCACAGGAGTTTGTGCTCTGTTGTGCAAAAGTGTAAACCTAATCTGTATGCAATCCTAATTCAAATTAGCTGACTCAAAGATCCAAGAGCTCCTAACTGACAGTTTAAGTTAAGCCTGAAGAAGAGCCTGGGAGGATGCTCTGATTAGCATCACAAATTAAAATGCAAATTGCCCTGCCTTCGGTGCTTCTCAGAGCAAGACGAGATATGATTTTTTACATTGCAGCCTTACCCAAGATTAGTGGCAAGCAGTTACAGCCACCACGGCAGCAGGAACACCAGTGACATATGCAGTCACAGCTATTAAAATGAGGGTGCAAACATTCCTAAAAAAACTATTGTAGGGTGGTTAAGTGGCATGGATGCCACTGAAGATAACCAAAAATCTGAGGTAGAGATTTCCATTTGTAATGTAGTATCTACAGAGGCAGAATGGTTTCTGCAGTACCAAATATGCTAGGATATATGTTAAGACTTCTTTTGTTGAAGCAGAAGTACTACTTAATTTTTCTGTTTGATAAGCTGCAAAGTTAAACAGGACATATATATTTTTAAGCCACTCAGGCTGAGTAATGCAGTTTCCCAGCATGCATCCTTCTCTAGCAGGAAGGTTCAACATGTCTGCAACAAAAAGGACAAGAATGATTAAATGGAATAAGGAAGTAGTAATTGTTCTCATTGCTTGAAGCAGCCATAAAAAGTAATTACGATTTGGCGACAGTGGTTTTCAGATATCAATAGTCGGTGTCTCAGATGCTCATTGGGAGTGAAAGTCAACAAAAATGAAACACCTGTTCACACATCACTGCTGCTGAAGTTTAGCAGTATGTAGCATTCCTGAAGCTGTTAAATACATGCATTATGCCAACAAAAATACAACCATATGTTTACTTAAGGCCTGAATAAATATAGCTAATTTCTGACAAAAATCTGATTAAGATCTTACCTGGGGTTAATAGGACTGACAGGAAGAAGAGACATTTTTAAGAAATCTAAATGTAGAAAGTAACATAAGGTAAGTAACTATTGTTGATACAAAATAGATTTTTAAAAGAAAAATCCTATGTTCTGACTGGCAGAATGTGTTTATTCACATCATTTCCAGTCCTGTGAGTGGAGCTGCTCCCAGGATACAAAAGGCAGAGTCAGTGACTTGAGCTAGTGCAAGATTTACTGGCCACTGTTCTCACAGGCTGCAACCCACCAAGGCCAAATCTGGAACCTGACTCAGTCTGACTAGTCCTGAGGATCTCAAAGAGAGTATTTTGAATAGCAAAACTCCCATGTGTATGAGTTCTGCAGTTCAAGTTCTTTAACTGTACTTTTTTTTTTTTTCTGGTTAAACTTCAAGAAAACACAGAATAAAAAGTTGTATATCCTTTGACCATGAAAAGTAAAGGCGGAATTATAAATTGCCCAAGGACACATTTGAGCTTTTTGTTTGTAAGAAATTTAGAAGACTAACTAAAAAATCACCTAAGGGTTACAGGACAAAGTAAAGGATTGTGGGCTTTGTGGCAGTTTTGTAGATGCTCAGCAGAGAATGTTTGCACAGGACAAACCACACTGACATTTACAATGCAAGTGACTTCAGGCAGATGTTGCTAGTTACAAGCTTCACCCTGCTGCCTGCAGTAGCCTCTCCATCCTGCTTCTAACCTGCAACCTGACTTGCAGTCACTAGCACACTTCCCAGAAGGAGTTCTGTGAATAGTCTCCCTTCTCGTGGAGTGCTGTTGTTTTTGGAATTCCACATTTATTTATTTTTTGTTTCACAAAGTAGGAAAAATAGACTATTGCTCTAATCCTATTTAGGGAGCAATCACAGAGATGGAAAAGACAAAGAATTTCCTCCCATGTCTAAGCAGAAGTAACTTGTACATAAACTGCTTTACCCAAAGGTTCAAAGCCTACACAAAATGCTTTGTTCAGAGTGACAGTGAAAGTTATCATCCAGTCCTAAACCTATCCTGAAACAAAAGAAGGGTACCAGAATCAACAGACAACTTCCAGCGTGTTGCAATTTAGACAAGGTTTTAGAGTTGGCTCCTGCTCCAAAATGGGCAAATCTGAATCTTCCAAACATCCCAAATTCACACTCCGTATCAGAATAACTGCATGGTTGTACCTGCACAGCTGAGCAGTATTACCTAAAGAAGCATTCTATAAACAACCAAATCCATAACCAATAAGTTATAGTATTTTTTTATTCATGTTAGAATTTCTATCAGTGTTTGAACATTAATATTTAGAGAGTTTGTACAATTTCCATTCAAGGTTTAAAATGAGAACCACACTAGATCACAAATGGTAACTAAAACACAGTTCAGAATTGTATGAATACTCACACTCTCTTTCTTAACACTGTTAAATGCTTTCTTTTCTGCCAGGGGGCTTACAAGGAAAAGTGTGCATGGTTATTGTATCTCAGCAGTGTTCCAAAACATGATGGTATCATCATTACATATAAACTCTTTAAAAATATACTTCTGTCAAAAGACTTGATGACTACTATGTACACTACAAAAATAAATTTTCATATAAATAAATTATATGGCATAATTTTATCTTTGTAACTGAAATGACACAAACCCACTCCAACCAAAACAGGCAGGCAGTGAGACCCAGTTTGAGTATTTTTTCCTTTTAACTCCTTACACTAAAAGCTATGACAAGTCCTTAATGTAAATGTTACACACTCTTTCCTATTTAATATTAGTAAGCACTCTATACAAATAAAAATCCATTAAACAGTAAAAACATAGCTGTAATAGTGTTTCCAAAAGAAATAAAATCCCTGCATCTTGTTTGTTATAAACTGGCATGACAAATACTGTAAGAAAACATTCTTATGATACAAAAATATAAATATGACCCACGATTAAAAAAGTTAAAAAACAAAATCAAAACAAAATAAATGTTGCCAGCCACTGAGTTCTCCCCTTGCCAATGTGACTATTGGAGAAGAAGGTCTACATTGAGCATGAAGCAGCAGACAGCTCAGCCACACAAAAGCATGCAGGAGGATCTGGGCAAGAGCAGGTGAGAGACACCATGGCTCACCCTGGCTCTCTTCCCTCCTGAGGAAGAGGAGAGATTAAGGCAGCTCAAAGCACCATGGCAGTGTCAGTGGGAGTCCTGCCAACCTCTGACATGGGAGTGCACACGCTTGGCAGTTGAAGGCAGCTTCCAATTAGTATCATACACTTTTGTTGCAGAGTTTGTATGATCTGAGGTCACTATGCTGCTAGTGCTAAATTGGGGGCCCTCATCTTCTTATCATTAAGAGTTTTCATGTTAGACAGTGAACTGGACCAGTAGGCAGTTGCGACATTAACCCTTAGTGTGCACTGAAAATAGCTTATGTATTATGGGAATGACACCCGGCTCTCACGCCTGCTCTTCGAGTATTCACATTGGAGATGTGTAAACAAGTGCCTCTTATCAAAGTGTTTTCAAGTGAGCAAAAAAGACATGGAAATCTGTGCATTCTAATTATCCCCATTCATTATGCTGGCAAGGTCTGTGGGCAAAGATAGACTCCCTGAAGCCACTGGAGAAAAACACTTTCCCATCAAAGAATTGGCCACTGCTGTTTAGGCATCATACTTAAAAGACCTCCCTACCGCTGTGTTTAGAAGCTGAGTATTGGTTATGTGTGTTTGGCTCTGAACAGACTACTGAACATCTACCTGCTCTAAAAAAATGGCTTGGAGAAGGGCAGATAAAAAGATGAAGAAATAGGAAAAAAGAAGTAATGAAAACTTTTTTCTATTATTTGAAATTAAGGTTCTCCATTCTTAGCGTTTGTTTTCAATGGGAATATAGATTGTAGTGTTTTTTCAGACCCTTCACCTGCAGCAATCCCCCTTTAGTTTAAAAATAATAATACAAAAAGCTAAATTAGCTTTTCAAAGAGATCCCCATTTAGCTGTTTTAATTAAAAGTGCCAATGCAGCATGGGAAAACACAAACAATAGAGAAAAGAACACCTCAGGCCTTACATGCCATTACAGTCCTGGACCCATCTGAAAGCCATTTATATTTAAAAAGTGAAAATAGATTTTTAATACTTCCATTTGATTTTTATCACTTAATATTAACTTCCTTCCTGCCATGAAAATAAGGTGACCAGAGATACTGCTTTCAATGCTGTAAGGACACAGCTGAGCTGTGGCTCATCATCAAACCACTCAATTATCTAGCTTCTAATGCCCCATTCATAGTTAACAGTATCAATATCAAAATAAGGCATCTGTTCACTGTATTTCTGTAACAACCAGCACCTTTGGAAATGAAAACATAATGACTATAGTGTTTGCACTTACCTGGCATCTTTTGGGGGGGGTGCGGGGGTGGGAAGCACTACACAAACAGTTCCTGGGAGGTAGGTAAATGTAATCATACCTATTTTACAGAATGAGAAACAGAGGCATGGAGCAGTTCAGTGACTTGACCAAAGTAACATGAATCAAGAGCGTGGGAAACTGAACCATAACCCCAAACCTTGTCTCCGTATCTTCAATTTTAGTTGGGCCTTTGATGATGGCAGTCTATGATATATGCTGGTAAACACCAACACGTTTTTCACTAGTGCCTACTAACAGGGAAAGCCAGACTCATACCAGCATCAGTGGGTTTATACGCCCACTAAGAGTTACCATACAGTAAAAGAGAAACTACAGTACACCAGGAACATACACACAAAAAGCATGCACACTTCCAGATGCACATGTGGATACACACAGCAAAACAAAACCTGCACATAGCTAAATCTACTTAAGCCTCCCAGATTAACTTGCTTTTCTTCATATCTGCTTATTTTAAAACTTATCACGCATAGCGTGTTTGAAAGTTAACAGTAACATTTCATACTACCACAGGGTTGTGATACGCAAATTTAAAATATTTTAAACAGACATGTACCTTTAAAAAAATCCCATTACATAAGCAATATTTGCATAGAATTATACAAGTAAATTATACAATATTTAGGCAGCAGCAACCTATGCTGAAATTTAGAGCTAGATTAAGGTTAGTTGTGGCACTGAGATCAATGTACAAAGTACATTGTACATTGTACTTTGTACAAAGTACAAAGCACACGCAATATTGTCCCCATTCTATTGCCCACAGGCAAATGACTCCAGATTATACCACTTTACATTGTTCATTTGTATATTACATATGTGTACATCTTTTAAATATGTAAAAGAAATATTTAACAAAATAATACAATAGGTTACAGTAACAATGAACTGTTGTCCTGATGCATCATGTCCTTTTCTACAGCTACAAGCAGTTCTTCTCTTCAAGCAGTTGTGGAAATACATTTTTCCATCTTTGGCCTCTTCTTTGCTTCAGTAATTACCCTTTTCAAAGACAGAAGAAAAACAAACATTCATTAAAGTTCAAGAAAAAAAGATCAAGCTAATCAAAAACCACATGATTCTTGTGGTTACAGTTAGCAGTCAGGAAACAGGGGCTCTGCTTTCATCTCTCTCATGGATCTCCTAGAAAAGAAATACTGATGCCAATTACAAAAGTACAGATGCTTTAACTTCTGAGTTTCCAGCTTTAGATACCTGCGACAGATTCAGTCAAAACCAATGAACACTTTAAGGAGAAATATGCTACATCAAATACTCCGCACAGTTAAGAATCTCGTATTTCATTCAGCTTGAAAAGGCTGAGCTCGAGTATTTCCTTATTCTGAGGATACTATTTCTAGATTGTGAGGCTAAATTCATTCATATCTGTTTGCATTTTGAGATGTTTGGAGAGCTGTTTTATAAATCAGAAAGCGATTTTATTGTGAGTGATCCAAAAATTTCAATCAAAGCTCTGCATGTCTTTGTGTGTGCATGTCTGCACGCATACACGTAAAACAGTTCTACAACCAAAATAAAAGAGCTTACTCTGGTCAAACTAGTGTCTGTCACTGCAAATCTCTGGAAAGCAAAGAGAACAAACAGGGTCCCACAGCTAAATAACTATTTTAACACATCCTGTTTCCCCCAAAAGAGAAAACCAGTTAAAATAGTGAGAATTGTTTTTTCAGTCACAAGACCCCAAAAGCTTTCAGGGCAAGAACTCCAATTGTTTTCTCCCATTTAAAGTATTCACTATAAAATTAATGGAAAATTTTCAAGAAAATTAACAGCTCTTTTCTTTCCCAAACATCTGCTAAAATATCCTGTCTGTTCTAAACAGCACTATTGCCTGTATAACCTTCTCTTGCCAGCCTAGAGACAGACAATGATTTAGGTATCAAGTCTCACAAGTTCCTGAGTCTATTGTTTCACAGGAATACATTAGATTCCCTCCTAGGTCAGTTCTATCCTATACAAATCTGTGATAGCCACTGCTGCTGCCCCTGGAAAGGGAGAGATTGGCCCAAGGACTCCTCCAGAGTGTGAGTTCACTGAGTGGGTCTCTGAACACTACCCAAAAAGCAGGGGACAACTTGCCATGCAGCAATGACTGCTAGCACCGCAGCAGTGCAACCTTCCCACCATCTTCCAGAGGGACTCAGTCTTCACTATAGGCTTAACTTAATTCTTTCACAGAGTTCTATTCAAGAGAGAACAACTCTCAAAGTAGCTGGCAATTTTACACTCTTTTAGACAATGTCTTTCTGTATCATGTTTTAAAACACACCTGATCTCAGGGATCATAAGACTGGACCTATCAACAGCAAATGAGCTGCACAGCTTTGAAGATGTTACGCAATGTCTCTGCCTCGATTTCCTCATCTGGTAAACTGGGATTGTACAATGTAATTACCTATTTTGCAAGGCTCTTCGAAGAAGTTTGTGTCTGAATCCACTGCAACTTCCCGGTGTTGAAAAGTACTACCTTATCGAGCCTTCTAGTGCAAAATGTACTGTACTCATAGTCAGTAGATTTAGGATGATCAGGGATCAGTAAGTAAACTTACCTGAAGGAAAGGTACCTCAGAGAAATTTTCTTTCCCCTTTCTTTCAATCACACCATTGCCTGGCATAAGCAAAGCTTACAGCTACAGGAGACAGACCTACCTTACTGTGAGCTGTTGCCAGGTATCTTTTCCTCACATTCAACATCCTGCAGTTCTATAACTTCTACTTTAGAATTTGTTCTTTCACATCGTACATTAAAAGGTACATGAGGGTCCTCAAATGGCCTATGGTCAGCTTCATGGTGTCCGTCGTAGGATGGAAGACTCCCTCCTCGAGAGCTGTGGCTGTGCACTGCAGGGTGCACAGCAACAGTCACTGAAGCTGAGGCAGTTACAGTAGTGATAGGCTGGCAGTATGCTGGTCCTGTGGCACCTACTGCTGGGCTTCTCACGTTATTAGAGCGAGCCCTGTGGCCCAAGCGCTCCCGATTGGTAGGTCCTGAATGCCCTTCAGTAGAAATCTCAAAAGCATCCCTGCGAGGGCGGTAAGGAGGTGGTCGCAGCCCTTCCCTCGCTTCCCGTTTGGGCTGTCTGGCCTGCTGCATGCCAGACTGTGGGTTCAGTTGTAGTCTGGGACTCAACTGATGCCTTGTCTCTGGCTGCACCACCTGAAAGAGAGATGCATAGTTACACTTCTGAAAAAGCAAGGCAAATAGATACACTTGCTTATATTTTACGCTAACAACAATTACAGTAACGTTGTCTTGGCTCTAACTATACAAAGGTAATGTTCTCAAGTCTAATAATTATTGATTTTTCCAGATAGTTTTTGTCTGAAGTTCTTAACACCTAAAAATCGTATCTTCAGGAAAACACAGGATGACAGCTGAAAACATTATTGAAAACTTCCTACACACCAGTCCATCTTTTTAAAGGGCTAGGTGACACGCACTTGATCTTAACTCGTTCAACAAGAAGAACTGCAAGCAATTGGAAAAGGCTCCACTCCTTCACAGAATCACAGAATCACCAACCAAGACTGGAAAAGACCCCCAGGATCATC
>VWZO01008028.1:0-45706 GCA_013396975.1 Bucco capensis
AGTCTGGGTTCCCATGTCCACTTTGGAAACTACTCATAAAATGAAATATATCCAAATAAATTAAAAATCAATATCGAATCCAACCACCGTGATGGTAATTACATCACTGTCACCACTGATGCTGTGGGCAAGCACTAGGGAAGTCCCAGATTGGACTCAGACCAGATAGGAACTGAATTCAGGAGCTGAATTCTGGAATGCATGGATTGTGATTAAAGGCAGAACAGAGAGAGTGCTCCACAGACATTAGCCACTGAACAAGAGAGCTTGACCTTTCAGTTTTCTACTGAATATGACGTACATGGAGTGGAATACCTAGTTGGTCAGTTTAGGGTCACCTGAACTGTCCGCTCCTCCTTGCAGGTGTGACCTCTTACTTCTGGCATCCCCAATGTGGTACATAAGATTTAGCAGTGACCTCGGTCTCCATAGGACCAAGTATAAGCATGATCCTTTCTGCATACCAGTCCTCAGTAGCAACTATAAATATCAAGTGTTATTGCTTATAGATGCAGACACTCTGCAAAAATGCACCATTAATTTCAGAAAGCGCAGTTACTTAAAAAAGCCTTAGCTGGAAAGTAGAATCACTGAACAGAAATAATTCTGTCCTAGCTCAAACCAGGACAGTAAATCCTGTTTCTGGAGGAAAAAAGTTTATTTCTGAAGAAAATAATCCCACTGTCCTACTATCTGAAGGAGATAGCAATAAACAAGACTATTTATCCACAAAAGGAAGAAGAGAGGAAAAGAGTTACCTACACCACGCAATGCTCAATCTATGCTATGTTTAGAATGCATCTATTCAGTACAGAATACAGAATGAACACTCATTTCACAAGGGTTGTGCTCCAGATTTGAGTTTGTAACTTTTTAACAAAAACTTAAAAACAGAGAAGTACCTTCTTAAAATAAAATGGACACTAAACAAAGTACACATTAATACACCCAAATCCACCTGCATACAGACCTTCACAGCAATCTTGCCACATCCTGAGGTCCAGTTTAGAAATATCTTCACAACTACTATAGCCATGTGGAAATTCAGCCACCTTAAAGACATCATGTTGTACTCTGGTTATGTTGTCACCATTGTCACACAAAACTCTGGCAAGAGATGTCTGCTTGATCTGAGTGAGCTGAGCAGGTGTGAACACACCAGGGTTCTCATACCATAACCTGTAATCTCAGAGAAAAAACAAATTTGCTAGTGAAAAGATAAAACATGCTGTTTTCCAGAGAAATTGCAATATTGTATTCAGAATAAAATTAATTAAGTCCTGTTCTCAGTTTTGCATTATATCTGAAGTAGTGATCCAGATGCCAAAATCTAAGCTGTGGATTTCACTTCACTTCCCTTGGTATTATATTGACAGTCTGAAGTCTTCAACAAATCTTTTGATTTCTCTTATAGTCCCATTTCAATGTCTTGGGTATCCTTGGACATCTACAACGGCACTACACTACCAAGTTCAGGGTTCTTTAAGGTAGAGGCTTAACTTACCACAGATTTCTTTCTCCAGGCAACTTTTTCTATGGGTATGAAAAAATTTTTATAGAATTGCTGAGATAAGAAGAATGGTTAATCTATACCTAGTTTATTATCAAGGTAAGTGAGACTGCTTAATTTACTAAGGAAATTTTTTTCTATAAAAATATTTTAATGACTATACTAATTCAGAGACTTATTAATACATGCTCTGTTAATTCATTATATTCATGGATGAAACACTGTGGTTTCAAATAATTTCTTTTTCATCCATAAAGGGCTAAAAGCCTCTTATCAGTAGGAAATATAAATAATACATTACTATCAAAAGCAAGCCAGCCCTTGGAAAATAAAACATTTTAAGTTACTGTACAGGATTTTAAAACATTTTACACTATTCTAACATATAAGAACTGCTATATTATAATAATAATTACTATATATAATTAACATCTCACAAAACTAAATTTTTCTTTCTATATTGGTATGTTTTTCCAGCTACCTCAACCAAAAATAAGTAGGAGGCTTTTTACACTTTATGAAAAATCAATAACATTATACTAAACTTCGAAGAATGGTCAACAAATTTCATTTTATCTGTTTATCGTATCATTTTCATAAGACATTGGACAGTGGGCAATGACTTCCCAAGTAAATTTCCATCTTGACATGAAGTTAGGCTCCCTTCAGATATGACTCCTTTTGCCTGCACAGGTGTATTTGTTTTGCAAGGTGCTGGGAGCTTTAATCCTCACCCATTGTAAAAGCTTTTCAAAGAAGTGAGAGTTTCTTTCTTTATGTCTAATAATATTTTAATATTTGCTGGCACGTTGCTTTAGAAAAAAAAAAGAGGCAGCTTTTGCTGAAAAATTCAGAGAAACATACACAAAATAGCATTATAGTTACATGCAGCTAGCAATCGAGCTCATACTGCATATATTTCTCCTTTCACTCCCTCTACCTTCAGGCATAAGTGTTTTATGTTTCACAGCTTAGTTTTTAAAAAGATTTTATGTAAGAAAGTTGTTTCTAAAAAAAGCATACAAATGGACTTGTGTTATCGACTACAGAAATAAAAAAGGCTTTATACTATCTTAAGCAGCAATTTTATAACTTACAAAAAGCAAATAATGTTAGAGACAGTGGATCAAATCTAATTTCCTAATTCTTCACCCGTTTCCCTTTCACTGGGATGGGACTAATCAGCATTCTACCCTCATACCATGCAAAAACCAGGATTCTAGTTCACAAATTACAGTTAAAGTGAGAGAAACATTGATTTTCAGATTCTGAATGAGTGCGCTGAAAACACTGTAAAGGAGTTCTGGCTGCTGTAACTAAAGCAATGACTATTTTCTTATTTCATGCACTGCGGAAACTGAAAACGATAATTGTTCATAATGTGCATGTAAAGTAATTTAAGAACAATTACCACATCACGTCCTTTGGGATAAGCTTTTAACACTTTTTTGGTGCACAGACTAGTTATACTGAAATATGTATAGGGGTTATATACACAGAGTTATATTTTCCAGCCCATGCTTAAGTAACAGAGATGGTCAAAGTGTCTCACTCCCCAATTTCTTTGACAATAAAATAATTAAATAACAACGAAAGGAGATGAGTAACATGCTTTTGGGAAAAGTGACTTGAATAACTGGTAAGATGAAACTCAGCATATGTTGGCTGTGGTGGTTTTTGGAGGTCACTGTGACATATCCACCATTAAAGCAAAAAAATTTAAAAAATAAATTAATCATAGATTCTAACAATGTTTTTAACTTGCATTCTTCATCTTCTGAATTATAAACTAAAATCATAAATGAAAATAAAATACAGTTTGATTTTGAAACATGACATTCCAACTGTGATTAAGCATCCTCAATTTAAAATTAATTTTGCTTTCTGTGGTATTTCAAATTACCTGTCTCCATCCCGAATACGCCTAAACTGCGTGCTTAACAGACACATCAAAGTTGGCCCCAGTCGGCTTCCTGGAACTAAGTCTTCCACCATTAGAGCAGGAAACAAGTCTATGTTCAGTGGGGAACCATACAACCTGTAAGTAGAAAAACACAAATACTGAATATCAAGTATTTTACATACACAAAATAACCAGTATGTGGTAAAACTAAGGGCAAGAGAGATGAATAACATGCAGTAAAAATGACAGTGATAGTGCTACGTGTTTTGTGAACAGTGCATGGGCATATATACAAGAAATCCTGCAATGTAGGTTGTATATGTGAGTAACATTTTGCGGGTCTGCAAGTCTAATTTCCTTTCTCCTAGTAGCTTTCTTCTGATTCCTTGGAACTGTTTCTTTTTCAATGGCTTCTCTTTTCTGCCCCACTGTTTTCTTCACTAGGCTAACTGTCTTTGATTTTGTGTAGGTAAGCTAGGGGTGACATGTAGCTGAAGGCTTCTTTTTTAAGAACTGTAGCTCTCGAGAATAAATTACTGGTAGTGACGTATGTCCACACGAAAATACAGTGAATGATATCCCATTTGGTTTAGTGTACAGAATGGATGGAGCTGAACATGTAAATACTTGCATGAGACTGGCATTAAATATGACCTTACACTGAAATAACATGCATATGTAATAGCATTTATAAAACCAGACATTTCAAGTTAATAATTTCATGGACACATACAGTATATATCTTCTTATTGTTCACAGAAATGTGGAAGCGGAGAAGTTATTCACATAGGGGAATTTTCCACATATATTTCCTGGTAGGGACGGAGGTTTCTCAAAAAAATCCTTTTACCCCTTTCTTAACAAATATTTTCTTCTAGGTAAGACTACTAATTTTGCATGCACATTTAGATAATTGATTGGTTTTCTTCACCTCAGGCTCACCTGCTAAGTTTCTCCCTGATTTCAGGATTCTTAATTTCATTTTTCAGATCTTCAAAAGTCTGAGCTGAAGAAAGATTACAGTAAACTCTAAAATCATGGTAGGGAGGAATTCCATGATCTCTGCCTCTCTGAATATTCATAGCTGCCAGATCTAAAGCCACAGTACGTGCCATGGAGAAGAGTCTTTCTGTTAGTTCTGTATTGAGTAATTGTGACGGGACACGCATCTTACCAGCAACACCAAACAATCCCCTTAGAAGTGGATCAATGCCTCCTTCATTTACAATCCGAAATGGAGAGAAGAATGCCTTATGAAGAGGTAGATGGCCTTGTGGAATAGGTTCAAAGTTTTCATCTAGTCGATACAGAAAAGGATTAATGAGTGTGTGACCAAACCTAAAAGCGGCAGTTGCAAACTCATTAGTTATGCCAGAATTAACACTGGGATCATAACCCTTATATTCTCCAAGCATCTTCATGCCTACCTCTCCAAAGATCTTAGGTAGCCAGTGGCTAAATGTTATGTGTTGCATTTCTGCCCCAACAATTTTGCGTGTTTCGTGATATATTGTGTCACCATCCCAGTGTGGATTGAGCTTCAGTAGCTCTGTGGCAATTCTGTTGTGTTCTCTAAACCATAATGTGTGGATGCTGGTAAGACCCAGCTGTTCATTAGAACGCTGATCACCAGCTAAAAAGCAGGGAATGGGGCTCTCATTTTCATCTCTCATACATTCTGTTGGTGGGCCAGTAGCAAATGGAAGAAGAGGCTTGCCAGATCTCTGTACAATGCCCTGTCTCAGAAGACCCCTTTGACTTGCCAAGTCTCTGATTTCTAGTGCTTCATGGTCTGAACTGCCATAGACATTGGATGCATCAATGTACGAAGTCAGCTGGTTGATCTGTTCTCGTGGGTACACAGAATTCATCAGGAGAGATGTCATGCCACTTCCACAAACTGGACTGGAGCGTACAAAAAACATGCAACGTGCACCATTTCGAACTCTAGGATCATTTGGTGGTATCATAATTGAGAAGCATGGAGGATCATTTGTACAAACTGAACTGCAATGCTGACCATCCGAAAACCTGGCCTCACTTAGGGCAGCTACTGTGAGGTCAAGGTCGTGGTCAAGAAACTGACCCCACTGCATGAGCATATGAGTGTACTGGTCATCAGGAGTTATTGTTTCTGTTCCGATCAGAGTAGTTGAAACCAAGCGAGGCATTGGGAGTGGGTAGCCATTAGAGAGCCTTTTGGGTTCAATTCCCCGAGGCAGATTAAATCCGTTCTCGTAAACTGACTTTAACAGACGTTCAAAGGCTGTCAGAGAAGCACCCCACATGGGATGCTGAAGGTTGTTGCATGTTCCATCATGTGTCCTGTACTTCTGGTGGAAGCACATGTCGGAGCAGTTGTTCACTCGTCGATGCGCTGTACAGCCTGAGAGATTAGCTATCAGATTCAAGTACTGTGGGGATACCAGGTCATTATAGTGATAACCTGAAACCAGAAGAGAGACAGAGAGAAGATCAGAGACTTCACAGAGTCATGGTCCCCACAGATCAAAAATATATTTGAAGTGTTATTTTACTCAATTGCATTTCTTGCCAGATTAAATATCCCTATTGTTTAAAAAGAACAATAATCACATATGTATATCAGAGCATAAGGTCATTTGAGTAACAACCACAAGAGGGAACTTTGTAAACGCCAATTCAAGTACAACTTTTACAAAATGTTCACAAAAGGAGCTCATTACTTATTTGGTCACTTAAGCAGAGATGTTTCAAGAAATAGAAGCCTCATATTGATACAAATAGGAAGTTTTCCCCATGTTAGTAAAAGTATTTTAAGAACTGTCAATAACATTAACATGGGTTCTAAGACTTTATCTTTCGAGATTGATAATTCACTGAACATTACTGTTTTGTTTTGCTTTATTACAACTAAAATTGCAGAATTTTTAAGAAAAAAAATCAACAAAAACCGGAAACGAAAATAAACACAGGCAATAAACAGAGGGGTGATCTCCAGGACAAGTAGTATGGAGTAACTCATATTCACATTACCTAGGACTAGTTTCTAAAGAAAAATAGTGTTTGCATAACACTTGGCACAGGTTTCTTCTACAGTCCCACACCATTCCCCTCTAGGACTACAACATACTTATCACTTTCCTGCATTTTTTTTCTCAGTTTATAGAAAAATAATATATACAAAATATATACCGTCATTCATTAGAATTACGTTTTTATAACTTCAAACTATGTGTTGCATGATCTCTACTGTGGTATGATGGCATGTGGAAGGACTGAAGACCATAAGACCTCCTAATACAGTGTTGGGTGACTGCAAACAGCAGAACAGTCAGGTTGTGCCTTGTCCATGCAGCCTATTAGGAATTATTCTAAAAGTGATTTTTCTTAAGAAACATTTCAGCTTCATTTCAGAAAAAGACTCATTTATTTGTGGTCCACCTACATTATCAATTTGTGTAGACCAACAGAAATACATCTGTAGAATGAAATTTTTGATGCTGAGAAGAAGGACATCCCTACTGTATCCATTATGCAATAGGAGCAGGTTTCCTTCAGAAAAGCTTTACTTTGTTCTCCTGGACCTAGACCACATTTTTCACTTATTTTGAAAATAATTCACACTGTTCAACTCACACGATAGCACAGTAAGTGGGGACAACTGGAAGGTTCATTTTAAATAAGCCCAACTGATAAGCAAAGTTCTAGGATCCAGGAGAGAGCCCTCAGGTAGGCTATTTGGCAGCGTATATGTACTTTTAGCCAGCTAGGAACCATCACACACCACCATGGTTCTTGATCTGAAAAGCCTGCAGTTAGAAGTAGAACTGAACATTCAGAATAAAGGCAGAAGGGAAAAAGGGAAAGGTGTGTATAGTGGTACCATGTCCCCACAGACTCATGGGGTTCCCACTGTGAAGGTAAGCACTGAAGAATATGAACTGAATCCATTTTTGCAAGAAGTTGTTGTAGGCTAATTGCACACAGTCAGAAAATTTTCCTTTTAGTCCTGAGCTCAGTCCCATCATGCCTACAAAGACACTGATCTTCATCTACATTCAACACATAAATGTGACAGACACGTTGGCTCTCTGCCAATTTCTACAATACAGGGCAATTTCAAATAAATCGCCTAAAGCCCCTCTTTGTCTTTTCCTTGAAAAGGACTGGATTGCTCACATCTGCTGAGCTGGAACAGGACCAGTGCTGAGTCGGGGGATCTATGTTTTCTCAGCATCAGGCTATGTGTGCTCCAAGTGGTTTACGAGGCAAAGTAAAAGTATTAGAGACCTAGTGTGTACAAAACTTGACTATCATAGAATGCCCAGGTTGGAAGGGACCTTAAAGATCATCTAGTTCTAACCCCCCTGCCATGGGTAGGGATGCCACAGACTAGACCAGGTTGCCCAGGGACACATCCAGCCTGGCCTTGAACACTGCCAGGGATGGGGCATCCACAATCTCTCTGGGCAATATGAATACTTGGGGTGGAATTACTTTCACTACAAATCTGAAATAAAAGATTCAGCTTCTCTGTTGAGAAATTCAAGTGGAAGACAATGTCTCATGTATGGATTAGATTCAATAACTTTCTGAGCAGAGTGGAGGCTGCCATAAATGCCAGTCTCAGACTCTTAATTACCTCTTGCACAGCAGGTACTAAATCTGGCTCTGCTTTCTAGAAGGCTGAGTACTGGCCATTTCCAGTGCTTAGAAGCTGCCTAGCTCAATTCACATAATATTAACTTCTTATTTTTTTTCAAACTGCAAGGAAGATGTTTCACAGAGTCATAGAAATACTGATTAGACACGACCCCTTATCCAGAGCAAGCTCCTCTATCTCCCAGAACTGGATGATCTCAGCTGTATTCGTCTCTAGCAGGCTTGAAAACTTGCAAAGACTGAGACTCCGCTGTCTAGATGTTGGTCCAGTGCTGCACTGGCTTCCTGGTGAGAAAGTGTTTCCCAATACCCATTCTGAATCTCCCAAGCACCAATTTGTGGCCATTCCCCTTGTTATACAGTCTGGCATGTCAGAGGAGACTTTGCTCCCACAGTCTTTCCTTGGAATAGTCCAAGATTTTATATTTTAAAAAGTCTCTGAATAGGAAACTCTCAAGTGTCTGAACTGCTCCCAATGCAAAAGTGCTAAATAACACCTTCAGAGTGTTAAAATCTGAGTATTAAGCTACTTAAATGAAAATAGATTTCTTTTACTATTCAAGTTTCCCTACAAGCCTGGCTTCTATGGAGTTTTTAGGGCTGAGAAGCAAGCTCTGGTTATGAAGAGAATTTCCAGTATCACAGAAACTTGCTTGGTTTTGTGTTCATTAAGTTGTATTTGTATGCTTTAATGTTAATTTCTGGTAAACTTCAGTTGATTGAATTTCACTATTACAAGTCCTAGTGAAAAACAGTCAAACAATTCTCACACATCAGTTTTCATATATTCCTACTATTACGTTCAATACGCTTCCATATGCACCTAATCAGAGAACTAAATTAAATGAGTTGCTCTTACAAAACACAAACCTTGAAAGGATTTTTAATAAGTTTTTGTGGCAAACTATTCATCACAAATGATGTACTCAGCTCTACTAATGAGTAGCAAGCTTCTTTTACTAGCAACTGTTAAGAGTGCTTCACAAAGCTTACTGTCTTTGGTCTTGTAAGTATTTGCCCTGTTCATAGTCAGAGTTCAAGTTCTCAGAAGTTACAATAAATAATCAATTATAAATGTCAAAAAGAGCATAGTAAGTAAAAATATTTCCTATATATGTATCTCCAGTTCAGCTTTTGGCTATGTCTCAAGTCTCAAGCACTCTTCTAAAACTCTATCATTATCTTCAAATGCTTCAGTCCTATGTCTCAAGCCTATCCACACACATATCTACACACATTTGGTGTATATGCCTCAGCTGGACTTCATGAATTTGAGCTTGGATTTCAATAACTAAAAAGCAGAAATATTAAACCTCACATTTTTTCAGCAAAAACTGTATTTCTCATTGCATCAGACCAGTGTTAAAGGAAACAATTAGCTTAGTTTGACATGCACTTAAAGAACATGTGGCAAATAATTCTTTGAATACCATTGTGGTAAAAGCAGAAACCTTGGCTTGTAAAGCACACAAATCCTTCTTGCTATATCATCTTATCTCCATGCCAAGGCACACTGACACTAAATGATTTTACTTAAAAGAAACATGAATAAAATACTGGTTATTTTTTAACAGAAGAGCCTATTCTGCTAGGAAACAATAATCCTAATAAACACACGCACACAGAGTTTAACAAACATGAGCACTATGCACTTCCGTTACATCAAATTTGACCCATAGAAGAATCTGAACCTGAATTTTTCTTTAATATATCAATGTGAGGAAAAATAAAAACACCCTACTTGGAGAGCTCAAACCGAGCAACGTGCAAACCAAGGACTGAATTGGGCAAACACATACATTTGGTAAAGTACTGCACAGTCAAATACTCCACTGATTCCAATGTAATGGTTCTGCAATTGGAACCCAGACTCAGAAAATAAATGTCTCTTCAAGTATAACGACTTAAGAAGGCAAATACACTTCAAAACAGAAAAATAAGGAAACAGTACTGACTTGTTCCATTCAGGTCAACCATTAGACCATCTTGTACATGATCCTGAATAAGCTGTAATGTCCTCTCAAATATTTCCCCAGCTCTTGCTTGCTCAACAGTGTATGGATCCCTTGGGTATCGAAATAAGGCTAGCAAATCATTTGGAGAACGCGGACGACTGATAGATAATGTGAAAAAAATAATAAGTGTACACAGAAATTACAAAATAACAATACTACATAAATCATGTAAACACTCAGCAACATGATTAGTACATACCTTGGTTACTCATCTCAAAATGGACGGCCAATTAAAAAAAATATATTTAATAAAATAATGAAACTTTAAAAATTTAGTAGCAATTAAACATTTTGTAGCCTTTTAACACAGAAAAACTACTGTAGTGAACAGAGATTTCAACAGGAGTGCTTAAACAATAGGAATCCTTACATGTTAAATTGCTAATATTCCCAGAATTAACCAGATGTTAACAGTGTCATTTAAATAATAAAATGGCTTCTTGCTTAATAACTCTTCCACTACTTCCATTATTAATTATGACTTCTCAATACAAAAAAAAAAGGGGGGGATACCTGTCAAACAGATGAGTACGTGTTGAATTTATTGCTCTGTCAACAGTAGCAATTGCTTCCACAATTGATGTTTGTACGAAAGGATCTCCATTTCGGCTAACATTAGGGACTACAGAAAGAGGAATTCACATGTTATTGCAAAAATGGTCACACAAAAAGATACTTCTATAAAACAGAGTCTAGACGCAACATCATTTCAGTAAAACCCTGTTCTCAAAGCATCAGTTGATCCAAATACAGAATTCTTGAACATTTTGAAATTCTATTGAAGTATATTACAATAGAGCAAAATTAATTTAAAATCGAATATAATGTAAGTTTAACAGTCAACTTGGTTATAATTATAAAACAAAAGATAAATTCACAGAGCATTTAACTGTCAATTAGTCCTAAAATTTCAAATAAAAATAACTTACAATTATTATGAATAATACTGATTATAATTATTAATAATTATTATTAAGAGTTTTTTCTAGTGTGGTGCATTATCACGTTTCAGATTATGGTAGCAGCAGCCTGACCTACATCCCCTGAAATCAATGCAGGTATCCCCTTTGATTTCAATTAGTACTGATTTAATGTGAGACTTTAAAGAGTTTACAGGAAAGTGTTACAAGTGGAAAATACTGACAGACTTAGTTTGCCTTTAGAACACATGCATCACACATTCAAAGAGATTTCACAAAAAAAAAACCAACCAAAAACAAAAAACCTCAACACTGAAAAATTCTACCAATTTTTATGTAGTCCCAAATAGCCACAGTACATTAATACTGCTCCTCTCCTGAGTTTAGATCAGTAAGCAACAAACATTAATTTTAAAGGACTAGAAATAATTTCTTTCTTTTGATGACTACTTTTAAATTAGCTTTTTAAATACTACGTTTAAAATCACATGCTTGAAAGCTATTTAAAGACTGCACAATACTGGAAACTCACTAATGCATAGGCCCATTCATCTGCCTTTTTATACAGTACTCACAGCTGGATGTTTGTACAACTTATCTAAGGGTAATAACTTTACTTTCAGTCTAAACCAAGAACTACCAGATCCAGGGGCAACAGCTAACAATTTCCAGAGTATGTTTAGATTGGAAACGTCACACAGGAAGAAGGGTAAAGTAGGGAAAAAGTCCAAAGCAAATACACTGGAATAAAATCAGCAATTTTACAAAATCAGCTGACATAAAACCTGTTTGCAGATTTTTTCTCTTTTTTTTTCCCCCCCCTTTCTATGCAGTATTTCATTATTCCTTCCTAACTGCCATCTTAGGCTATGTCTATATGAGTTTCAGAGTCTAGACTTGTGTAATCAAACTTAACCATCGATACCATTAAATAAAACAGTCCCTGGCACTCTACAGCTGTAGCTGAAAGACACTTCTCTGCCCTGAAGCCAGCTGGCAACATGCTCCAAGCATCCAAAATGAACTGATTCTTTCCACAGTGCCTTTCTGTAGTCCCTGATCTGTCCTAATTATCAACTGTTCTCTTTGTTTGACAGCTTCATTTTTACAGCAACCATACAGAAACATTATACAATAAGCTACTTATTTTAAGGAGAAATACGATTTACAGGTTTGCTATCCTCATTTTAGTTGTTTCAGAGAGTGCTTGTGTGCCATGAACTACCTTAACACTGCAATATTGCAGACTGTAAAAATCCAGTTACTAGTTACCTTACCTAGAACTGTCTACAATAGATGGAATCTCAGTGTTCACTTTAGATCTGCATTTTGCAGAGCTATGTTTCTGATTAATGGTACATGTGGGATGAATCATAAGCCTTGTCAGATGTTAATCATACTGCACTTTATTTTTGTTTAGACTATTTGCTGTCATGACTTCTCTTTTTAGACTGATAAATACTAAAAAAGATAAAGCAGTGGCAGGGGCAGGTTTTGCTTCCCTTGTTTGATAATATTTCAAAGATGCATTTTTTAATTTTGCCATTTCATTCTGTTCTTTTCTGTTTTGGAAAAGCCTCTGGATTAATCATAAGGCAAAATGTGTGTGGATTACATTTTTATTGCTTAAAAAAATTACCATTCTGTCTCAATGTTAAGAAAATATCTTTATGCATTGGGTACATTCACAAAACACTAACTTTGTTTAAATGAAATGTTGACACGCAAGTGTTTAGGCATTTCTGGCTATGCCATTACTAATACTATCCAAATAGCAAGCATCCAGAATTTATAATCTGTCCTCTTGCTTCTCAGACAACTTCATTTCTACAGCAACCATGGAGCAATAGTATCTGATACACCACTAGTTTTAAGGAGAAATATCATATACAGTTTCACTAAATTTATGTTTACTGAGGTGACAATTTATACGAAAAATAACCACATTACAATTAAGTACAGATCAGCTAGCATCAAATTTTATAATTTGCTGAATTCAGCCAATGAAAATGAACAGTTGACATATGCACTAAGTGAATGAAATCCCAGTGAACCGTTTCCACTGGGGTTATAGTTCAGTTCACGGTTTCATTTTTCAGAGCTCTTATTGATTTGAGATCTGGCTAATTCTCTGCATCTCCAGAGTAACCAAGATTAACTGATTTTTATGCACTTTCATTTGTAGACCTCATATACACAGATGAAACCTTATCAATCAATGATTACAAGTCCTGCAATTTTTCCCTCAGAAAGTATCTTTACAGACTGAAGAAATATTATTCTCGATAGAGGGAGGTGCACAGACTGATATTCAGCTAGAAACAACTTAAGCCAGTGAACATCTTGGGTTTATAGATACCATGTGATTGATAAAAGGCTAAACAATACATTAGAAAAATCACTGATGTATCTTTATGAATACAGACATTGGGAAACAATAATCAATATGTTAAAGAAATCACTGCTCATTATTCATTTTTCAATAATATAAAAGTACTGTGTCATACTTTCTCCTGGAAGTTTAAAAAATCATACATTTTCCTCCGTATTTGCCATCAAAATGAGACTGAAAAATTTAGAAGTTTTACTCAATAAGTGAGAGAATCATTAGGGTCAATCTGTGTAACATTTATTTCCTTAGCCTCTTTGACTGCTTTATTACCAATTATTATTATATAATAACAATACTTTATATATATAACATAATTTTATATAATTTATATATACTATATGATTTGCAATTTCTATATCATATCATATTATTTTTATTATTATTATATAATAATATTCTATTTTCTGCCATTATTACTTTCAAACAATTAGAATAAGCTCAAATATTCTCCTTTGGTTTGCATTTTCTCCTTTAGCTTCTTAAGATCATTACCACTTTCCTGAATTCTTTCACAATGGTTGCAATCTAATTTTCAACAAAGTGCAGTAAGTGCCCCTTTAAAGATGTCACAGGACTTTTTGTCAACCCCTAAGATTAGACTGTGTATTCAACTAGAACATTTTAATAGGTCCAAATAATATCTCAAGAGGAAAGTAGTATGACTAACCGGAGCCCAAAGCTTTGTTTGTTTTGAAGCTTAACTCCTAGAGACATTTTGGCTGATGTATTCCCAACTTACTCATATCTGTACAAATGTGAATTAAATGAAGGAAAAAGAAGATATTATTATAGGAGAAAAAATATGAATAAAAGAAAGAATTTAACATTTTATTAACTTTTTTTTTTTTGCATTTTACAAATTAAGCAATTAGAATAAAACTAATAATCCAACTCATACATCTGATTCATATACCTTACCATTAACACTAAGCACCATACTAACAGAGGAGTATCCTATGGTATTCCGGGCAACACACTCATATCGACCTTCATCAGCTGTTCCAACATCGCGAATAGTAAGAAATCCCTCCGGACTAACATGAAATTTTCCACTCTCAGTTACCTGTACTCCATCCTGCAGCAAATCACAATGTTTAGTTCTTCTAAATACTTCTTGTTTTTCAAACCTGATTTTTTATTTTTCTCTTTTATTTTTTATTTTATATTTTTATTATGTATTCCAACATAATAGTCAAATAGATTTAGATAAACTTATATAAAAAACACACACTGTTGCATTGACAGGAGGGCTTACATATGTACTTCTAAACTGTAAAGTGTATTTATTTCTTTTAAAAGTACTCACTATTATAAATCAAAGTAATTTAATACTTATAGGACCTCATCACATAAAATTTAAGACCCAAAACCAAGATAGCACCTCTTGAGAACATATATATTTGATTTTATTCCAAATTAACTAATGAAAAAAATTCAGTTTTATATATATAAATTCTTCATGTGCTATGCACTTAGAAGATACTAAAGGTACATTAAAGGACATTTTCTAATGCTCAATAATTGAAGAGAAAATTATAATCAGAAAAACTGAATATCAATACTGGCAACATGTTAATTCACTGCTAACTCTCCTTATAATTCTAACTAATCATTTGATACAACAGTTATTACACCAATGGAAATCAAAGCACCGGAGAGGTTACCAAAGAGTCACTGATACATATCCTGGCTGAAGTGCCAACGTAACTGTGTCAAAAAGCTCAGCAATACAGCATTTTTTATTGTTTTTTATCTATAGTGTCACTGAAATGGTGAACATTGATAGTGTATTTGCACAGAACTATCACTAAAATACATAGGCCTTTTAAGACCTACATCATGACTTTCAGCTGCTTTGTATGAAGTTTTGCATAAACATGTATTTTTTTTTAATATATTTAAAGTTCAAGTTGAGAATCGATATATGGGCTTTGTCTTAAAGAAGATTTGCTGATCAAACTTCAGGTAATGTTTTCAGACACTAGAGCAAGCAGTAATTTGACATCGTGTACTTCAAATAGCTAGTTAGAAGAGAATGAAAAGCCACTGCCTTTCTGCTGCAACCAAACAAATATCTAGTACCTTATTCCATGTAATTACTGGCTCTGGCTCTCCTTGAGCACTGCACGGGATCTGCACGTTTGTGCCAACTTCCACTGTCATGTCACTTGGAACACTGGCAAATACAGGAGTCACTTGGAAAAAAAAAAAGGAAAGAAAAAAAAATACATTGGCAAGGTATGAAATACAACTTGTGCAAAAACCATCTAAAAAGAGGTCAGCGTTACTTATTTTTTTCAGTTACCCAACATATGTTAATCTACAACTGTACTCTGTCAGCAAATTTTTAGTTGCTTATGAATTTGTCTTAGGGATAAAATTCCTTATTCCTGATGTCTGCATCAAGCTGATTTTTAACTACTCTTAACTTCTACCAAAACAGGCTTAGTAGTTACCAAAAACACTTAAGGTCCATAAATTAAAAGTTCTGAAAATAATTTCTATGAATAGTAAAATGTGAACAAAGTCACTGGAATGAATGTCCCATTAACTTCTCTCAGTTTTTTAGGTTTTAATTTTTTTAAATAGTACCAACAGAGATTTCTTAGATTGTTAAAGGAAAACTTTCCACAACTCATTCGACTGTGATTCTCCTACTCCAACTTGCTGAGGTGCTTAGCCTTCACAGAGCTCCTACACACTCCCTGACACCAGTGAGGCCTAGGCCTTAAAACATAAATCACACTCAGTTTTGACATAGGGTACACAGTTACCTAAATCCAGTGCGAAGAAAATTCATGTATTTTTTAAATCCTAATTTCCTTCAAATCCAAACTGACATCTAGAACTTAGATATCATCATGAGAAGCACATAAAAGATTATGAAGACATTAAGGATTTCATTTCTGCTGTAATATATCAGTGTTTTGGGGGGAGCGTGCAGAGAAGTATTTGGCCACGCAGCATACATTTATGTTACCAAAAAAATCTGGCGTTAAATTGTTTGTACACAAATGGCTGTCAAATACCAGAAACCATTTCAAATAAGGCATTTAGAGGCAAGCGTCCAGGACTGGGAGGAGGAAAAGGAGTCTGTGGAAGGGAGCCATGTCATGCCAGCAAACAGACCTGGACCATTAATCTGTATTCATTAATATAGAGTTAGCCAGTGACCACTAACTAGACATTCCTCAGATGAATAGTCTTTTGTTAGAAGCCGAGGGGAAAAAGTTTTCTCTTGCACAACTGAAAATAGCATTGCAATGAATGTTTGAAGAACTCCAACTTCAGACTGCATTATGCAGCCTTCAGTCTTGTATTTACTATCTTTTAGTGACTCGATTTTGCAACCTGTGTTACACGAAAGCCATTTTATTAAACTTTACTCAAGTTCAGTGAAGTTTAAAAAAGCTGGAAAGCTCTAAAACTTTTTTAGTTTTGTTTTATGGAATTTTAGGCAACAATTTTTTATAGGTGAAAAAACCCTCAATTTTGACAAATCAATCTCCTAGAACTACTCTTAAGAAAGAAAAATCAGTGGAACATTTTCCTGACAAACATCTAAGTTCTGGGGGACGTCTGAGGTCCTTTGACTGAAATACTGTTTAAAATGAGGTCACTAACAAGAAATGCTTTGAATTAAATGTTTTATCTCCTTGAATTTAGTTAAACATCAAAGTACTTAACTAAATTATAAACACAAATATTATTCTAATTCATCCTAGGAGTAGCTTATTTAGAATTTACTTGAAGAAAAGCATAAGAAAAATGGAGGGGTTTTTCCTGTGTCAGGTTGTTTTAAGTATAAGGAATGATTTTTCATTGTCAAGGTCATCCTGATGTTTTAAAATAAAGTGTTCTCTTTCTGGACACCAAAACATTATGTTAGTAACGCTATCTAGTTAATAGCATAGACTCTTATAAGAAACTGGTTTTTTCATAACACAAGCATAGGAATACCGTCATCCTCAGAGCAAACCTGTAGTCTTTACAAAGTACTCTTTGAAGAGCAAATCAGATAAACTTCTTTCACAGAAGACAGATTGTGCTATAGGATTGACACTACAAATACTGATGAGCATCCATACCTGTTATTTATTAAAAAACCCACATTTTTTATTAAAAAAACCCTGGAATCTATAAATAGATACACTCATAAATAACAGAAAGAAATGTGAAATATTAGCAAAACCCTGAACAGCACATTTTTTAAACAACAAAAGATATAGCCTCATTCTAACAAGCTTTTATCAAGGTCATGTTTAGTTTAGACTTAAATTTCCAAGTGACTTTGAATAAAGTTTATCAGGACACATGGTCCCACATGCTCAATTTATAAAAACTAATTCAAAACTAGCAACTTAGAATCATTGTAAAATGAAGCAAAATTCCTAAAGAAAAACCCAAGAACTATTCAAGCTCTTTTTTAAAAGCTTTTCTCATTCTAAACAAAGATAAACTACTTCATATTAACATCTTGTGCCATCAAAAATCTCAACCTTCTATTTTAGAAAAAAAAAATACTAAACACAGTATTGTATATTTTAGTGTAAGTCTAAATCTTTTAATTTTTTTTTCCAGAAGCTGTATATGGAGAACAGACCTCTATGCTGCACAGTCAGGTATACGACAATTCGTTGAGATCCAATAATGTTGACAGCTTGGCATTCATACTGTCCCTGATCATGCAGAGCAACTCTAGAAATCCTCAGTGTTCCAGAGGATAGAACTAAGTGTCTTCTGTCAACAGACAACTGGCCTCCTGAAACACAGAACATTTGCTATTTATAGCTGTGCAGAACAAAGTCTCCTTGTATCAGAAAAAGAGAAATTCAGAACATTTTAAAATTGATAAATTATTGTAAAAATTAAAGTCTCTTTAAAAAAATGGTTTGAAATTGTTTCAGAAGAAAAACATGCAAAGTAAACAAAACACATATGTACACAATCATAATCCCAAACTCTTCTATGTTTGCAACAGATATAATTATTTTCATTCAAGGAGAATTATAAAGTATCCCATCGGCCTAGGCCATCTAGAGAATTCATAGAAGAACACATATCACCCTGAATAATTGGAGTATAATAAAAATTAAATAAAAGGCACACCAGTGTATGTGCCCTGTTCTTCATTTCTGGATATTTCATTTGACTGGAGCAACCTTGGTAGACAGAGAAATAGAGACATTATCAGCATCAAAATGATCAAAAGTTTGCTAAAAATCTCCTTTATCTACCATAACTTAGAATCTCCTAAGAGTTATTTTGCCTGCTACAGGTATTTGATTTGATTCAACTGGAATATTTACTTGCTGATAAAACATACACCACAATTATTTCTTCTTGCTGCATTTGGCTTAATGCCTTTACAGCCCTAACCTGATAAAATAGTCAGCAGAGTGCACCCCAGTGTTCCTGACAATGCACTTGGTCAGAAACACAGTTACACTGATGCCAGTTACAGGTTAGACTGTTATGATTTTTGAAGAGAGCACATCCTACCTCATTTCAAATCTCCAGTTAATAACAGTCACCTCCATTTCTTCTGCAGTAAACCAGAAGTTATAGCTATTGCGACAAATCATATTTCTTAAACATTTATTATAAGGAATCTATTATGAAGACACATTTTAGTGACTCTTTTTTACTGAATAATGAAAAATACTTGGGACAGCTACCTTCTGTGAGATACCTTGCCATTTCTAGCTAAAGCAGAAAGAGATGAGCTCTGCATTTCCTTTCAAAGCATGAGTGATTCCAAAATGACAGCTAAACTATCCTAGTAGTTTAAAAGTAAACACAGAACATACTTACCGCCCTTAGTCCAGGCGATAACAGGCTGGGGATAGCCTTGAGCTTCACAATGAAAGTCAACAGTTTGTCCCTCAATCACTGTTTTGTCTTGAGGAGTGACAGTAAAGTGAGGTAGAGCTACAGAAGAGAAAATAAACTGGTTTAAAAAACCAACAAATAACAGCAAATAAAATTAACTGAAACTAGATAGTTTCCTGTGTGATTTGAACAGCTCATACTGGTGAGAAAAGAAATGTTAACGAACTCTTTTATACTGTGACCACTACAGCACAGAGAGTTAGGGCAGCCACTTGTGCAACTGAAACATCTCCCTCACAACCTGACCCTAGTGTCAGTGAAGGCCTCTGGGACCTACTGCCATAGATCTGAAGTAAGAGATACAGTAAGTCTTGTAGCATCAAACACAGAGTGTTCCCTGGATTAAAAATAACTTCTTTTTCTCTCAAAAATCCTCAGCTAAATTGTGAAGAAAATGCAATGTAGTCAAAACTATCCTATTGCTCCTTTTCTTCTTTACACAAAAGAAAAGCAGTGAGTGGACTGTGGGCCAGTTTCTGCCATAACATCATGGCATATCAGTATGAGGAGTAATATATTCAGCTCTCAAACCAGAATCATGCATTAGTTAAATAATAAATGAGCAAACCACATGGGCAAGTTGTTTTGTATAGCTTTAGAAAGTGAACTCATTAGCAAAGCATTTGCAATCTAAACTATATGTCAGCTAGAGATATTAACACGAGAACAGAAACAAACGTAAAGTAATGGTTACTCAAAATGCTTTGCAAATCGAAGTTCCAGCATGAAAACATTTGCAAAAAAATATTCTCCATATATATATAGGAGGCTTTTGATACATTGTTCTCAAAATACTTCATATTCATACTATTGACATACAATACCAAGATTATTGTGATCACAATAAATTAGAGAACTTTGACTTTTGCTTTGTAGAAAATCTATGCTAATGCACCAGCTGGCAGAATAATAATTTCCACAAAACTCAGTAGAAAACGTTCCAACATTCAGCACAGTCGTCGTCGTCGTGGCTAGGCTTCGCGAACGAAGATCCAAGGNTCAGCACAGTGTCTACAAAAGAAATGCAGCATAGATCTGTACTCTAGACTTTTCTAATACTCCAGGTATAAATCCTAGGATCTAGGGTTGCTGCTCGTTAAAGAAAAAATTTAATTCCCCACATTAACAATGCATGTTTATTCCTATAGGCATACAAAACATAATAAGAAATAAGCATTTCAAAACACCAGTGATTTACTAAGAATAATCAATGAATCTTGACTTTCAGAGAATCGGTATAGAATATCTTACCCTGAGTGAAAAGTATAGTGTAGTCCTATTTATTGTTTTAATGAATCTCTGACAATTCAGAAAAAAAAGACAAACACACAATTTAAAGCAATATGCTCTTCATAATACATTTTATAGCATGCTCCTCCTGGTTTAAAGATTACTCACCTTGGACTATGATGTATGCAGTTGCATGGATATTATCTATGCTGTTAGTTGCAAAACAGATGTACTCGCCACTGTCCTCCTGCTTCACATTTTGTATGTAAAGTCCTCCTGATGGAGTTATCGTGACTCGAGGGTCACTTGGTAAAGGAGTTCTGTCACCTTTGGTCCAGGTAATTCGTGGCTGAGGGTGCCCAGTTGCACTGCACTCCAAGGTAACACTCTCTCCAACTAGCACTTCAGTATTTTGTGGGTGAATCACAAAACTTGGCCGGGCTGTGAGAAAAGAGCAATGCCTAAATATGACTTTTACATCACATAGCACTTATTTAGCTGAATGTTTCAATAGGGTTTTTTTAATAGCTCTGTTTCAACATACTTCTAATCTGGTTGCAAAGTCTGCCTTGCTGCAGACATTTATAAATATCAAGAGATAAAAATAAAATCTCATATAATGGCACTGATAAGATTTTTTTTTTTTATCTCCCATTAAAACAATTTTCAAACGTTTCCTTCTCATTTACTTCAGAGCCATAGACACGGAGACCCAGAAACAAACTGGCTAAAAACTACCATAAGAGCACAAAAAGACAAAAACTGATTAAGTTACATTTTAGCAACTTTTCCCAACTACATGTGTGCTTTGCAGTAATGTTTTAAGGTTACCTCGTGCTGACTGTCAAAATTTTTTCACAGCAAAGTTTGGAATTTCAAAACATTACAGTCCTGGACAGGAATTTAGTGCTTGCAAACCTGAAGCCCTGGGTAGACAGGGATTCAGGCTAAGAAGCTCCTAAGCAAGAAAGGCTGCATAGGGTGTGCCAAAGCTTTCATGAGAGACCTGTTCGGAATCTGGTGTTTTTCAGGTATCCAGAGAAAACATTATTGCACTAAGCAACACTGCAATGCAATAGCCTCTTTTCTTAACCCTCCTACAAACAGCCTACAAGACTATCATCAGAATTGCATACCGCAATAATCATATTAATTAACTGGCTGATCTGCATTTTTGTTCTAGAGATATTAAAACATGATCTAGTTCTAATATGCCCAAGCACAAGAAATCTACATCAAGAACATAAAAGAGCCAAAGCATCTTATTTTTAGCAATCACAGAGAAATGTTTTACCATCTGAATGTAAAATTCAGACTTGATGTTCTTTACCTGGTGACTCGAAGTATCTAAGAGTAACTTCCTGAGTTTTCACTTCTCCAGCTACATTTTTTGCCATGCACTGGTAAATGCCTTGATCTGTTTCTTGAGTATTCTGAATCATTAATGTGCCATCATCTAGCAAGTTTAGACGGGAATCTTCCTTCATACTGAGCTCATTACTGTGAAGAAAAGAATCTGCTGGAGTTAAACCTTTAAATCACATTGAACTCCAAAACATGGAGGGAAAAATAACAAAATAACATGGGGGGGGGGGAGCTTTACTGTGTTAAGTAAAATAATAAAACTTTTAATTTTCTACTGAAGAAGAGGAGGAAAAATTAAAAAAATCAACCAATTCTCCCTGATGCAACTATTACATCTTCAAAATGAAAAGCCAAAATACTTCTCTGAGTAAAAACTTACAGGGGAAAAAAGTGAACAAAATACACATACTTGGTCTCATTTCCCTTTAAGGCTATTCTAACTGGCAATTCAATTTAAAATGTTTCCACTGCAAATTTATCATGTAAGTTCAACACTTAAGATTATTTCTACTAGGAGAGGGGTTAGTTGCTATAAAATTATCTTTATGCCAATCTCTGTCTACACTGCCCAAGGAGCACTAACAAACCTGATTATAATTTGTACTAGCTTGAAACCTAAGTTAAGATCAGGTCTTCAGGCTATGTTATGAATACATTTCTGTGACATTAACAAAGACCAGTTAGCGGTTTTTATTAAAGGAACTGTTTGTCACTCCAAAATAAAGAAGGAGGAGGGATAAGATCTCACCTCCTGTGTATAAAATCTAGCCTGGCTGTTGTTCTACTCTACAGGTCAACAGCTTTTGAATGAAATCTTGCCACATTCAACCACCTTGCAAAGACCCTTGCTCTCACTGATGCAGCCAGGAAACAAGCCAGAGTCAATAATCCCACAGCCCCAGCTCAAATTTCTTCTTAAAACTCTTTCATATGTGTATTCTGAATACATGTTTTCTTTGTTATAAAAGTACATGAGCCAAAGAAAATTTTAATGAAATAATTACACATCCAAATTCAAGGGTCTGTTCTTGACATACGCCTTCATAAACGCTGTACTCTTGCTGCACGTGGGATTCTCATTGACATCAGCAGAAAGAGGACTCTATGTTGTTCCATTTTACCAGCAACTAACAACTAAAAGGGTTCATTTGCTGATACACAATGTGAGGGAATTTATTTTCCAGATCAGGTTTTCCATTGGTGTAAGAGCATTATGAAGTCAAAGACTGATTAAGCTAGTGGCAAACTCACAATTCATCCCTTATAAAGTCACACCAGTTTAATGGGAGCGATGTGCTACCATGTGGCTGGTTCAGCCAAGCTGTGCCCAAGTGCTGCTGGAGGGGGCCAGGCTCTGGGCAGAGCCTGAGCAGCTACTCTGCAGGTGGCTGGCCCTTGGGCTACTAGAAAACACAAATCCTTTCCTGGCCCTTCCCTCCATCCCCTAAGCAGTGAGGAGAAGCAGCGGAGCAGATTGGCCAGAGAGACTGTGCTACCTCCATCCCTGGACACTTTTAAGATCCAACTGGAAAAAGCAACCTGGTATGATCCTGCTTTGAGCAGAAACCTGCACTGGAGACCTCCTGAGATCCCCTCCAACCTGAACTCCCCTACAATCCTATGATATAAGCATTTGCCTGCTCTCCATGTACTGGTCTGGTGAGCCTGGAAATTGCCATTTCTCTCTTCTCCTAATATGGAGCTATACCTCAGAGGAAAGCTACCTCAGAGCAGGTGGGGCTCATGGAAGACCTTCTCAGAAACCTAATTCTTATCCAGCTGGAGTCCTTTAAAAAAGCAGCTTTTGCTCTGCCCTAAAATGTAGGCTAACATGAGCTAACCCACAAACTGCAAGTGCAACATGTCCATATTGGTTTGCCTGGTACTTACATATCACTGATTTAGTTTTACAGGTGTAAGCAACTTTGCAGGTGTAAATACAGCTGAAAATCTTACCAATGGTATTAAAGGCATAAATTAGTATTTTCTCAAGTTATCATCTCTTAAGCATTTAGAATTATTAATAAAACAGATGGGCTATCATTTCTTCACATACTTCTTTTCATTGTTTCTCCTGTAACTATTCCATATATAACCATGCAATGAGTGTGACTATGCATCCAGAAATGTACACACACCAGACAAACATACTTACATCAAGTTTCTGTCTTCCTCCTTTAAACTTACTTGTTTCGAAGCCAGATAATTTCTGGTTTAGGATTGCCTTCAGCTCTACAAGTGAAGTACACTGTATTCCCTGAGGTAACATCCACATCCTGAGGCTCTGATGTAATTCTTGGCCTCTCTGTATCAACAATAAAACATATAAAGAACTCTTACTTGTTTTAAAACTACTAACGGTAAATTAAAAAAAAAAATTCCATACACTTTGCAGAAAAATATTTTCCACAAATGTTTTAACTTAAAATATTTATACGCTTAATCAGGATTAAATATGCTTTTCCCTATGCAAAAGTTACTGCGGGCTTTCTGACCTCCTCCATTGTTCCTTAGGAACTTTTAGCAGTCTGGAAATTGATTGTATCAGGTTCTAAAGTTCTGTTTTATTTATTTGAACAGAGGCTCAATTTGGTTTTGAAGGAAAAACTACAAAGCAGCAAGCACAAGTGCCATTTAAAATAACTTCCTCTAGATAATTATCAGTGCCTAATCTACCTACTAGAGAACAATTTGTCCAGCTTGCTTCCTGTAGTTTCCATATCTGGACTCCTTAGATGTGCACAGAAGCTGGTAGAATGCCATGTGGATTATTCTTGCTCCTCATCCCCTTGTACTTTCTCAAGAACTTTGCAGACACTTATGGTCATAATTCTCATGATCAGAAATATATCCAACACATAACCAAAATGAATATTTCTGTATTTCATAACTTGGCCTCATCATGTGGCTAGGCAGGCAAGTAACCATAGCTTGATAAGAAGTCTGCATTTTGATAATGAGGAGGTGTAGGGCTGACCCCCAGGGTGCCCATGGGGCCAGCCCTAGGCTGCAGGAATACAGACAAATAAAAGGATTATAATAAAAGTGCTTATCCATTAATCCTTCAGTGACAGAGGATTTCAGTGCCTGTGCAGAGCACTCCTTGTAAGGGTAGCCAAGTAAAAAAGAAATCCAGTGGCCTAACTACTATTACAATAAAATCAACAAGAGTTTTAACAGTAAGATCTGTGAAATCAGGAACCGATGCTGTACAGTTTCTTTCTTCCCATTCCCTTGTACAGAAGGGAATAACAGACACCAAACAATATTAACATAACACCAAAGACCCTAGATGACAATCCTTTTACAACCAAAATGGAAATACAAAAAAGAAAAATAAACTCTTTCCAGATAAACACATTTAGTTCCTCAAGGAGAAATTTCAAAAACAGCTATATCTGTTTTTCTAAAGATAGGCTAAGGGCTAAAAGCAGTCAATTCTGTCAGAAGCGGAAAAAAACTGAGAAGCAACACAGGGAGATTTCTGGAAATTACCAAGATTGACCAGAGGCAGTCAGGGTTATCAAGAAAACAAGAAATTCTAACAAAACAAAAACCCCACAGTTTAGGTGCGTTTAGCACATTAAAAAAGCCATCAGGAGCTGGCAAACCCACCACAGTTAAGTTCTGCTGGTGTTATCGTGGCCACTGATCTTCCCTGGATCCTCCGTGGATACTCACAGGTAGCTGCTGCTTGAGCATTACCGGACTCTGCGTAAGTCTTCAGCAGCTCTGCCAACCACAGGATTTCACAGTCACAGTGAAGAGCGTTTGAATCCAACCGCCTGCACAGAGCAAGAAGTAGACACAAGACACGTTAGTAAACTTTGACTATTTTGCTAGAATTAAAATGGTTCTGCAATACCAGCACTGCCTTTATCTGTGAATACAGACAACAGGCAACATGGAATACAGGTGATGGTCACTTGCTTATATGCATTCTGGTAGTCTTTATTAAAAAAATTCGTATTATTTTTATTGCACAGGTAAGAAGTGTTCAATAAAGCAAGCATCCAAACAATGTTTCTTTTTTTAACTCCAGAATTTAGTGAATAAATCAGGTTTTATTTAGATGTTATACAAACTTCGCTTAAGTAAGGAACTTACACTATTTCCCTCACACTTTTTCCTATTTCATACTTTTTAGTGTAGTAACTTCACATCTAACTTGACATTTTTACGACTTCCTATTTTGCTGATCAGGCAACTGAGACAAAGACCCACAGTTTCATTTAAGCATTAAGCATTTGCTGAGTTCAGTGGGTCAGTAACTTCATGCAACACCTGTCTATTGCAGATAACGAGAACTCGTAAATTCTGTTGACTTTCTTTCCACTAGTAAAGGGCTCTGTTACTAAATGGAATGCTAAACTTTCTGGTGCAGGGCTCTGTAGGAAAAACAAACAAACAAACAAACCCACATTAAGTACAGCAATCTCTACCATTAAGTATATCTATATTGGGACTGGAAATAAAATTGCATGGCAAAGAAGCCTCAGTTTGGTGTATCTTTGAGGGTACTAAACTTTTTGATCATTTTGTCTTTTTATATTTTTTACCTCTTGTACAAATATATAGTATTTCTTCCCTGTTCTCCCATGAAAAACAGGCAAGAACAAGCAAAACTATTTTAAAAGTTACTGTACAAATGTCTCCCAATATATCAGATGATACTGGAAGAATTGAAATCTGGAACATGAAAGTTACAATATAAACTTTAGGGATAAGTTGTCCCAAGTAAGAGGATACTTCGTCAGTCCAGTGTCCAATGTCCTTTTCCATTAATAGCCATTATTAAAATTCCCCTTTGAGGATTTATGTGAAGAAGTGTACCCTTTTGTTCTCTTGAACTCCGTAAGAATTTAAGGGAGGTATGAGTTAAGCAGCTACTACTGGAAGGTGCATACATCATCCAAATTTGCTTTATTCTGCCTCTACCCCACAATTAAAGGTATGGTTACATAACTGTCCTAAACCAGCAGAACCACGTTCCTGTTATGTCCCTTGAGGTCTCTTTTCATGGTAGAGGTAGTGCTCTAAGTCGTTGCACAGCACACCCTCAGCAGTCCTACTGGAAAGCAGATTATGAATGCATGACTGCCTTCCTCAAAACAGCAGTGTTGGACAATTTAAAGAATATTTATCTTAAATCAGTGCAGATCTCAAATAAGGGTCAGAAAACCCTCTGCAAGTCACCTGACTATTATACGTTTATTAAATTCAAGTTTTCAAATGCTACTGAGGAACTAAGAAGCCTCTAATTTTCCAAGTCAATCTCATTTCAAGAAGAACTGGCTTCTAGAGTTGCTTTTGAAAGAAATACTTTCATTCTTATACCATTAAGCTCCTTTTTATAAACACTTTTTAGTATGAGAAAAGGACAAGTAAATCAATGAAAAGAAAACAATAAAATAATCAAATATCAAACAACATCATAGAAGGATCACCCAGTAAGACATAAACAAGAAACAAAGCAAGACCATATCACTACAAATAATTCTAAGATAGGAAACAAACAAAAGAATTTAGTCAGTCACTAAAGACAGTAGGGCATAAAGCAATGGTCTCAATTGATGTACATAAACAAGAGAAGCACCACTGAGGAAAAAATATTTAATATTTAAAACAACTACACAACGACAGGGATTTGCAAGGAAGGTAAGATAAGATACAGTATAATTAGTTTATTTAAGCTTTATTTCAATAATAATTCAATTTACTTACAGTCTCTTCATAGATTCTAAGTGACTAAATGTTCCAGGAATCAAATGAGCTATTCTGTTGTTATGCAAAAATCTGTTAAAAAGCACAGAAACATCCATGAAATAATTCAGATTTTGAGACTTACTCATTTACATTCTTCTGAAAGTCCTTTAAGAGAAAGTAAGTTTAAAAAAAAAATAAAAAAATAATATTTTTGAGCATTTTTAAATGGTCTCCAAGGTGCATTTATCCATATGGGGAAATAGAAGCCATAAAAAGACAAAATAAAGCTACTACAAATCTCCTCTTTCTTCATTCATAATGTTTATTTTAGGCCAAATACTGCTCACAGCTCTCTGGAAAATAGTTTTGCAATAGGCAAATATACCACAGGCAGTGGTCACTTCTGCATACCACTAAGGTCAGCCTGACCAACGTGTTGGCAAAGACTATGTTGTAGTTACAATAAAAACAAAATATTAAAAATAAATTATGGGAATCATAAAATACTATTTTCCTGTTTCAAACATTTGACCTAATTCAAATAAAGAAACAAGCTGACTTCTGAATCTTATCCCAAGAAAAACAACTTACAGTCTTTCAAGTTTTGGAAGATGGGTAAAGGATTCAGGTTCCAATGTTTCTATTTGATTAAAGTGCAGATACCTGAAAATATTTTAAACACAAAGAAAAATACTGAAACATTTTTCTTAATAAACTTAAAATATTACAAAGTATTTGTTATTGTTTACACACCTACATGGTGATATAACTTTCTTATAAGAAGAATCTGCAGACCACTGTGTGTGTGTTGTGTGTGTGTTATACATGCAAAAAAAACCCAAACCAAAACACGTTGTATGAAAACCATTACTTTTGAGATTTTGGAGATGTTACTTGAAACATTCTTTTGCCAAATCTAGTTTTCATTAGTACACACACTTCAATTAATATGTATGGAAGAAAAAGTATTATTCTCTAAAGAATATTGTTGTAGATTGTTTTGAAGATGTTTCCAACAAATAACATTTTAGTGGGCAACTTTTTTCACTGCTATCACATTTAGTGAAAAATCTCAAAAGATGCTAAGTAACCTTCTCTAGTTCATGAACACTGGCATTTAAGGCTATGAACACTCTCAAAAGCTCTAAAGACAAATTTGTAATATAAAACTAAGTTTGATTGCATTGCTTTTAGACAAAGTGCTTCCCAGCAACTGGTTTACAGTTAACCACCACAGGTGTGTTCTGTGATGTTCTGTTGATGCTTATGTAAGCTATTAGTATTATACAGCAACAAATATACACAACTGTTATTCCTGTAAAACTGAGAAAGTCTATTGTAATAAGATAATTATTAATCTGTAACTTCAGTGAAAACGGACTGCAAAGGCAGGATCATTCCAGTCTTGACTATGTTGCAGAGGTACTCCATAATGTTGCAGATGAGAAAACAATAATTCATAAGACTTTCACAAATTTATAAACTTTTTTGTTTATAAACTTTGGATCCTGATTATATCCAAATGTATCAAAACCTCCTAAGGTTTCCTATTTGTCCTCTGACAAACTCAGGAACATCCAGAATGTGTGTATATAGAAATCACTGTCGGCTGAAAAACAACAAAAAGCCCGTAATTCTTAAAAAAAAGAGAAAATCTCAGACCCCAAAATCTCCTAAAAAAAAAAATCAATCCTTCAGCATAAAAAGCAAAAGGACACAGGAATTGCCTTCTGCTGAAACAGCACATGTGCTTTGCTCCTTGACCTGAGCCAAATGATGGCCACAGAGAGAAATCCAGAGCAAGTAGCGATCACGGCAGCACTACTGTAGCGAGCCCTGGAGTGTGCATGTGACAGGGAAGCCAGGCACGTGCCTGGCAGTCTCCCAGATCCCCCGCCAGCAGCAGCACGGCCGAGTGCGAGCCAGCGATTGATGCCAGGGAGCACTGAATGGGAAGCACAGAAAAAGCCAATAAATCAGTGCAGATGTGATCTGGCACATCAGAGTGTCAGGTCTGCATACTGCCAGCGCAATGTGTAGTGAGCATAGAGTATGAACTTGTTTGCAAAAGGAAACAAGAAGTGTGTAATCATGCTGTGCCTGCCAGTCTTCGTCTCCCTGTCAAAAATACAGGCCGATTTAATCTAAATTAAAAAGACAGGCATCTCAAAGGCAGATACTTCCTGCAAGGTCCATTTGAATTGCCAGCAGAGAGAAAGCAAATCTCAGTCAGGTCCAGCCCTGATGAAGGACCTGCAGGACTGGCCAGTATCTGCCCTGTGTGCAGAGCACCAGCAGTATTTGGGAGGGTGCAAGACAAGGTGGGGATCATTGCAGGGAAAGAGGACGAAGGGAAAAAACAGGCACAACTACAGTGCTTATTAATTCTTCTGAAGGACTCCGATTTTGGAAAAAAACACGTACATCTACTTCTTGGGATTTTTTTCATTTTTATATTTGTTAATTCTACTTGTATTTTTATGATTCATGAGCACCTTGCAAACATACCTCCTTATCTTTCCAATTAATTAATCTCTTGTACTTCTTTGGCATTGACAAGGTGAGATTTGCAGGTACAAGTAATACCTTTTACTAGAACAACAAGTAATGTTGGTAAAAGCAAGCACATTGAGGCACACTCCCTTCTTCAACTCCATGGATCAGTAGTGAGATTAGCAAAGACAGGAAAAGGAAGATCACCTCTCTCAGATGGTTTAAGTGATGGATACATCATTAAACTCAACAGCTCATAACTGCTATTTAGTATTAAAGATTACTGTAATTACAGATGTAAATGATACTTTATGTGCCTGAAAAGTCACCTTGTTTTTCCAACCAAATTAATCAGTCTAATTAAAGCAATACTTCTGTTATAAGCCTTGCCTTATTTACTACCTCAAATCCTCACAGATAAAACTACTGTAACTTCACCTCAGAAATCATGCTACCCAAAGTAGCTCAAAAAAACAAATCATGGAGTTCAACTGGAAAATACCCTTAACTGCTTCATATGACAAGTTAATTGGGTTCTGTAGGTCCTCAAAAAGTATTAACTAAAAAAAGTCCTGAGCAACTTGTCAGGCAATTTATGAACAGAATAAGGTGTTAAATATGTAGACAAAGATATTAGCAACAAGTGTATTAAAAAAAAAGAGATTAAGAAATCGGATTTCATTGTAAGTCTACAATAAAAATAAGAAAAAATCCTTAGCTTTATGACCTACACTTTAATCACATTTTATCCCTTAAGTTTATCGCTTGCATTCTTTTCTTCTATGTACCACATAAATTCTTTTTTAAAGGATTTTTAACATTTTAATTAATATGAGAATTTCTCGGACTGGAAATTCACTTCAAAGGTAATCGTATTTAGGAAATAATCTCACATTTATGTGTTTTTATGGACATCTTTCATATTCAGAGTATAAAATGTTATTAAAAATAGTAGTACGATGTAATGAATTTGATATAAAAGACTTTCATAATGGAAATTTAAAGAAAAAGCAAGAGTCATTTTCAAATACCCGTATGTCTTCCTTTTTTAATTCACTAGCAAGGATTAAACAGAAGGAAAGGAAATACTTAAAGGAAAAAAAGGCCCAATCCAAATACACCTAGAGGAAGCTAAAGATTTCCTCAAATAAGCATGGCACAGATTTTCTCTTTGTTACATTAATCTTGAAGGATTAACAGTTAAAAGTAAAATTCAGTCCCAGTGGCATTTTTCACAGCAGTAAATTTCAGATTATAATGTCTGTAGCATAATACTTTTGTAGAGGATTACTTTTATCATATATGTAAATTCTTCAGTTCTAATAGTATCTCCGTATCTTTCAGGAAGAATTTAAAATCCATTAGTTGAGTATAATTTATGTTTGGAATATTTAAATAGTGTATTTGCCATTTTGATTATTTGAAAGACAATAAACATAGTCTTCCCACATTTATCAAAGAGCTTTCCCTGCCCAGGGGTATGACAAGAAGTAACAGGCTTAAACCACAAAGAAAGAGATTTAAATAAGATGTTACAGTTAACAACATAAAATATTGGAACAAGATACTCAGATTATGGAATCCTCTCTTTAAAGACTTTTAAAATAGGTCTAGATAAATATCTGTCTCCAGTCATCTAGGTTTGTTGTCCCCAGCTGATCTTATTTTAGAATAATAAGGATATACTTCTCAAGATCCCTTTCATACCTTTTGGGTTTGTTTGTTTATGAATTAACTGTCTTTCATTATTCCTTACCATAGATATTTTTAGCAGCATTTAATCAGACTTCACTGTGTTAAATGTGCATAACTTCTCAGATGCAGTTATGCAAAAAAACCAAGAACTCTTTGTAATATAAAATTTAAATTTATAGCTAAAAAATTCATTTCAAAGCTACTAAAATTGAATTGAGAGAAACAAAGTTAATATAACAAGCTGTAGGTAAGATGTTTTTATAATTTCCCCTACAATATGTACATGTGTACACAAACTCAGCATAACTGAAACAACAGTTTATAAAGAGCAAGATTAGTATGTTAATACAAAAGTTAAAAGAAAATGCATAATTAGTAATCCACTAAGATAAGGTAAACAAACTTAAATAATGCCATTAGTATTCAGGGATCCCACAAGGTAAGGACTGCTGAAAACATTTTTTGTCTCTCATACATAAACTGTTACACCAAGATCTGAAAAACAATGTAGCAGATAATTTGGAAGAGGAACAACAGAGTGCATTTAGAGCCTGGTCTTGGGATTCAGTTATAGCAAACTGATGACCTCCCAAGCCACGTATTTGTGACATTTCAGGTGGGATTCAGTTGTCTAAGCACAGATGTATAGAGGCATATAGCTCTTGTCTAAACACAAGCACAGAAATGCAACTTTCATTGCCTTCTGTCTGCTGCTCCAAAAATATGCCAATTTCCTGCAGCTTTGTGTTACATTTACCAGACCCCAACACGTCTTGCAGATTTAACAGGGTCTAAACTGATACTAAGCAGCTACTTTTCATCAGCTGACTTTCTCTACGCCCTGCCATGACTGAAGAGTTAAGCGACGAAATATGTATGGCTCAGTGTATTTGAGCATCTAAAACTGCCAAGTTTTTTCTGAATTTACTGCAGCACAAACAAGATTCAAGATATGATTCAAAGACCTTACTCTCTTGGCAGAAATTTCCTAAGAAAAATGTATTTCTGCTACATCAGCAGCTAAGAATTCTGCCACAGAGGTTTAAGAAGGATCGTTCCAGCATCAGTAAATACTGTTGGGGTTTTTTTCCCCTTATACAGGCAACAGGCCTCCTAAATCAAACTATGTTTATAGTTTCTCTCAAAGTACAACAACAATAACAAACCAAAAAATAACCCTGAAAAGTGTTTGCCTTGCTGTTCTTTTCTTAAAACAAAAGAAACCCAACCAACAGCTATCAGTTTCATTCTGTTTCATTGTAGTAGAAGAAATTACTATGAATGAAGTCTTTCCCTGAGACGTGGAGCACAGCATCTACTTCTGGTAACTCCGCTGAGCATTGAGAAAAGTATTTGGCTAAGTCAATATATCCAGTAGCAAAATATGTTTGCTAACCCAAGGCCATAGAAGCCTCAAATGCAGCAAGTTTCATTGAGTAGATGGTACAGTCCAAAACTGAAGTCAGAGGACTTGGGAACCCGTTCACAAAGACTAACTTCTGTCTTGTGAACACAGTCTTTGTCCAAACATAATGTGATAAAACAGACACTGTAGAGTCAGAACCTGTTTTTATGCTAAAGATGCATAAATGACAAATCTCTCATTAACTACAAATCTCAGTGAACACTCTCCATTAAATTTATTTCCAGGTTTGCAAATGGCTTCCACACTGTGTTCCCATTTTCCCATCTGGCAAGCCTTCTTCCTGAGATCTTCCTGAGGAAGGGCTCTAATAGGAGTGAGCCTTCTGATGTGTGCCCAGCAGGGCAGTAACCCCACCAACAGCTCACCAGACCAACCATAGGTGCTGTCTGATGCCATGACACAAAGGCAGTCACTGTGCAGTGATGGTGCCAAGCTCTGCTTTCATACTTTCCAGGTAGAGATGAGACTCAAATCCTGTTTAAAACTTAATTTCATAGAGAATATATTGATGTCTCCAATTTGAGCTTAAGCTGATACAGTAAAATATCACTGCAGGCAGGGAGGCATAACTGCAACCTAGCAGAAAAATACATTCAGAAGGTGTTAATATTCCAAAATTATGTCTTTCCATCCTAAGTTCAATAGGAAACAGAGCAAAAGATAAAAGAAAAAATGTTGCCACTTGCAGTATATCAGGCCAGTGGCATGGAGAAGAGTATTATTTTGGAAGCATTAGTAATTCAATGAACGGGCCTCAATATTTAAAATTCTACACAGAAAATAAGAATTGCTATTAGCATGCAATTAAGCCCTACCAGTTGCTGTCAATATGCTGCAGTAATCATTTCTAGAGTAGGAGGAAGAGGAAGAGAAAGGCATTAAGGAAACAAATGACATATTTAAAAGTTTTGTAATTATCACTTCTGTTTTATATAGAAGCTCTTCCTTCAAAAGGCATCTATTGCCCTCTAAAACAAGCTTGTATGATTTTGTACCCATCTGAAGCATCATTTTATTTCAGATGCTCATCATGTCTACAAATATCCACTAGAAGTTTACAGTAATAAAGAAAATGGTACATACAACAGTAAATTTGTAATACACTGATAACTATCAGGACTTTCAAAATTTATGTTGGTCCTGGAAAAAACATGTTCAGAATTAAAAATTTGCATGTTACAAAACTCATCGTTCTACTACTGTGATTTGGTAGTCAAACTGGGAAACAGCTATGCATTTATAGCTCTTTCTGTTTTTCTAATCATTACCACAATGAATGCTTAGCAATGCTTTCTGATTATAAACCAAAATATAGTTAAACTTAACTGAATCAATACAGTCAGGTTTTGTTATGCTAATGACTGTATTTTTCACTCTTTTTCAATAGCAATTAATCTTCAGTCATTGCACAGGAATAGGAGTATGGTTTTAATAAATCCTTCTAGAAGACATTACTAAAACATCTACATTACAATGAACTTTCTTACTTTTTAAACATCTGTATATGGCAATGATTAATACATCTATAACAGTAAGGCTTTAATTCTAAAACTGTTCTTTTAAATATAACAGAACTGGGTTAAACTTCGAGATATTAATTCAGCTTTAGTTATGCTGCATAAAACAAAGTAACTGCTGGAGTTAAAGGAGTTGCAATGTTACAAACCCTATATAAATGAAATCAGAATCTCTCTCTAAGCAATACACATTACTTTTCAACACATTCCACAATAATGCTGCTTCTTCGTCAAAGCTATGTAACAGTGTACAAGGACACGGGGAATGCAAATCACAAATACAAGACACACATAGAAATGAGGAATCTGACATAGAGATCAACTGTGGTTTTTCACATGCAAATGATTATGGGGTTCTCTGCCTAACAAGCCAGGGAGTGCAGACATGCAGAGCAGGCAGGCAGGATGTGTGGATCAAGGCGTGCACTTCGCTCTGCAGGGGAACCATGGAGATGACAGCACAGAAGAGAAAAGGCACTTACAGTTGTTCTAGAGAGGCAAGTCCCTTAAATGCTTGCCTGTCAATTGACTGGATTTCATTCTTGTACAAATAGCTGAAACAAGAAACAATCAGTAATATTAGTACACAAACAAGAGCTACATGAAGGTGGAAAAGAAGAATTAAGTTGACACATGAAGACAGTTTTTCAACTACATATTAGGAAAAAATACAAACCAAAAACTAAACACACACACATAAAATACCTTGTCTTTGAGATTTCATCCCAAATGTTTGCCAGGAAAGACAAAATTCTGGGGCCTTGTAGGCCTTGAGGCTGTCACCCGGATAGTCTTGGGCTTCCTAGTGCTCACTATTGTTACTTACTATTTCTTTGCCCCTCAGTTTCTTGATGGGCTTGCCAAAAATCAAAACAAATTCAACTCAGTGGGACAGAATTGTATTAGAAATGCCTTTGCCAGTACACACCATTGGCCTTTTATTTAATTTAAAATATCTCATCTGAACACTGGTACAAATATTCAAATAATGGAATAAGTCTTTTTTCTGGACTTGGAGAACAAACAGTAATAATTTCTATAATTCCATCTGTGTCACCTTTTGAATATTTACAAAAAAATACAAGTCAGAGTATTGGTATCACATCCATAAAACAGCATTGTGTATTTGTTTTATCACTGTGAAAAGATGGATATTAGATCCCCACTGATACTCTAGAATATAAACAGAATAAACATATGCAGAGTATCAGTTTGTTCACATGTGTTGTCTGTACCTTTTCTACAGAATTAAAATAAATCAGGATGGATGCGTGTATGTGCTCATGATTACCATGCTTTTAACAGTAAGGACGGTTTAGTGAGAGGATGATGGAGAAAAATCACAGTTTAGCTGACAACTGCAGTTTCTGCATAGAGGTAGCAAATGAAAATAATTTGGGGGGTTCAATGTCAGCCACAGTCTTTTTGTGTTAGGATAGGAACAGATCTGTAGTTAAGAAACTTTTCACAATTACTTGACAAACAATTTGAAATGCAGTTAATCACATTTGGATTTCTATGAAAAAGGGATCACAAATGGCTTTATTAGCAGGCATTTTATTAGTAGTGTTTTTGGCTTTTCTATTATTACGGTTTTCAGTAATTTACTGGAAATACTGCAAACTTCTTTTGATGCAACAGATACAATACTGGCTTCACTGGAACTGGTGGTAGTTTTTACACTGACTTGACAATACGCAACATTTCCCAATAGGCCCTATCAAGGAAAATAGTTGTAGGTATCTGGTGTTCAACCCATGACAAATTTGGGGGAGAATATGGAGTGGTATCCTTCCCTTGAGTCTAAATGCAGTTTTATAATGCATTGCTTGCTGAGATTCCAATGCATTAATATACAGAGACTCAGATGTTTTAATTAACATAGATATGCATCCGAGCAAAAAGCAGCGTTCCTCCAACAACAAAATAACAAGGAAGCAAAATTTCTGAGGTTTTTAAAATGCTCAAAAATATGAACAAATTAAACTGGGGAAAAAAACCAAACTGTAATGTGAAATTTTTGTAAAAAATTTTAAAATCATTTTAAATGAAAAAGATGTATTACACATTTTTTATTTGGAATTAGGTTTTATTCTATTTGAAAAAAGTACTATTTCACAAGTAGTCAAATATTTGGTTTGACTCAGATTAATCAATTTGAGGATCGTAGTCATTACAATTCAGTCTCTCCTTAATTTTCTTTTCTGTATGATATTAATGAATTCCTATCTTATTTTCCAGTGAGAATTTTAAATCTGCCATTTCTTCTCACTCCTTACAAAATTTCAAGGACTGAAGAGCTGAAGTATTTACCTTTCTTAATACACTCCACTTGGCAATGTGGAAATTTCTCTTATTCCTCTGAGTACCAAATTTCTGATAAGACCAGTGAACCAGAGTGGGCTAAGATGGTTTATATAACCAACCTCAAACATCTCTTGTGGGCATTTGAATAATTTTATTCAAGAAATAAAATTATTCTAATCTTTTTTAAAGTTTTAACAGAATCACTTATGTAAATTTTATTTACTTTCTGCAGACAAAGTAAGGCAGAGTGAGAAACAAATGTAGGTTAGAAGAAGACTAGGATAGTAACATTGTAGTTTTGTAGATTTTTATCACCATACTGTAGGGAAGGGAGCAGCCTTTCATGTCGCATTTTGGAGCTCTTACCAAGTCACTATAGTGGGATTTTATTTGGGATTCATCTTTAAACTACAACTTTTTTTCATTCTGATCAGAAAACTCCTAGCTGAAGGACATAACTGACCTCAGTTCATAATGTTCCCCTTCCACAGAGAAATCCCAGTAACCCCAAGGCTACAAAAACATATGTCCTATGACAGACGTGTTAACCAAACTTTAATCTGTGTACATGTTTCCCTGAGGATATGAACAGAAAAACATATGCATATTTGCCTAATGAAGAAACAATTAAATACAAAATACAATTAATTAGTACTCAAAAAATTTGTATTTCTAAAATGCTGCTGTGCCTAGCAAGTAAAGCTTTTTAAACAGACCACTAAGCTTTAACAGAAAAATCTCAAAATTTGCTCCAGTTACATTAGCTGAAAACAGATTTTCTATTTATATAGAAACATAAAGGAGATGGTGGAGTTTGCAACATGAATTATAAAGAAATAAGATCTGGAATCACTGGAGGTGTTCAAAAGACAGAGTAACGTGACCAAGACAGCAATAGTGGCAGAAGGCACAGAAGGAAACGTGACCTACTCGCATTTATGGAAGGGTGAGCAACTCAGCACTTTGGCAAACCTAAACTATATCTTCTACCACTATTACTTCATTCACTACAGGTGAAACGAACCTTGTATGTTGCCTCTAGTATTTACAGAATTTAGGTACCTCATACAGACTTAATTTCCATTTATCATATGCTTATCAGAATGTTATCATATCTGATGTTATCAGTGCTGTTGCTAAAGTTATTTTCATTCTCCATTTTAATCACCTTCTCTTCCCTCACGCTAGATTCTAGTTTATCACTCTGTAAATACCAAGCACCTTCTCTTTATCCAGAAAGGTTTTTAATTGCTTGTTCTATGTTTTATATTTTTATCTTATAAGGTAAGTTTTCTCTCTCATCTTTCTGTACTACCACCTCTAGCCAGTAAACTGAATAACTCATAGGCAGTAAATGAAATATATTTAGTGTATCATATACATCATATACACATATACATCTGGACCAACAAACTACAAATATGTGATTAATTATTTAGCTCATATGAAAACAACTCTTAAAGTGTATTTTACACAGGAGTTACTACAGCATGCTTTGCAGAAGGGGGAACATAACACCCAAAAAATTATACAGAAGTCCAGAAAGTCTCTGAAGTCCAGAAAGGATTATGGATGGGGCCCAATCTACTAATGCCTTTTCAATCTTTACTAAACAACAATATTGCCAACACTAATGTATATGAAATAAGGACAGACAGATACAAAGGCAGGGAAAAAAATATATCCTCTTGGTTTGATAGCAAAACAATAATAATTACATTTATTTCTTTCCAACTTTTAGTATCAGAATTACTACCACAAAGAGCACACCAAGATCACATAAAATGGTTTACAGAACTGACAAAGTTCAATTACAGAAAGAACAAGATAACAAATATTCCTTAAAAGTATTTCTCAGAAATCAGACATGCACAATTTTCTTTTTATTATATAAAGACCAACTTTTACAATTATGAATATCTATCACACAAATCTCTAAGCTCAATTTCAGAAAAAAATAGTACAAAGAACCAATTGAAAATTCTAGGCCTTCTTTGACACTTGCTGAAACAAAGTTTTGTCTGAAAACACAAAAATTGATCTTCAGCAGAGATACAGGAATGGGCCTTGAGATCTGTCTCAGACACTGGCACTTTTTTAATAATTATACTGTACTACTTTTGATAATTACATATTTTATATAGAACTATACAGTTACAAGTATTTTTATACATAGCTACACATCCATATTTACTAATAGTTATACATTTTATATTTATATATACTTTTCTTTTGCTAAATCAAAGCCACACAGAAATGACAGGTCTTCTAAAATTACTTAGTGACTTAAACATTTCCAGAATCATCAGCAATCCAGCACTTGAGTTCTCATAAGAACACAAGTAATATCATGGAACATCGATCTCATTTTATGAAACACAACAATACAAGTTATGTTTGCAAATATCCACAGGATCAAGCAAAACAAAACCTCAATTATTCCAGATTATTTGGCTTTATAATACTAATTTCTGAATAATATTTCTAACCTGTGTACAATCTCTCCCCCCTAATTTCTACTTCAGTTGATCCTATTGGGAAAAAATGGTCTGGTTTGTTCCCTTTGTTGGGCAGAATACAGTTAGCACATACTTACTCAATTGAAATTTTCATAGCTGAACTGTATTTATTTGGTAGATTTAAGCCTTCTGTATTGATTACCTGACCAGTATCAGCATTTTTACAACTATATGGCTGTACAGTTTAAAGATAAACATATCACTGCCACTGAAATAGGCAAGAAGTTATTCTAAAGGTTTATTTTAGCAAAACAGTGGAGGGCTTTTAAAGAAGAGCTCTTTGCAGTTGAATGAACAGCCACATCGAGAGGAAACGATCCTCTTTTAACAGTATAGATATGGATAAAGGTCACTACATCTATATGAAACAAACTCTTTTATTGAACTGAACAGAGTGCATAGTTGAGTTTTATTTCAGGTGTACTGCAAAGTGTAAGTGTGTAAAAACAAAGAACTAAGAAGCAGCAAGTCATATTTTTGCACAGTTGCTGGCTATGGAAAGAAACTTAACCATCCTGAATTAACAAACCTTATGTACTCCACTACATGATTCACCATAAAAACACATCTTGTAATAAATTCAGTCATCCTGGACTTTAGTAATTAATTTGGAACATTATGTTCAATATTCTTTTTTCTCCTATTGTATACAGATTAAACAATTTCATTACTGAAAGACAATACACATAAAAATGAGACCAGTAAATGTAATCAAACACAGCTTGGAAAACCATGTAATGTGTCTGAACAAATTTATGTGATTTTTGTTTTCCTCTCTTCTCTCACCTTCTCAGTTGTTGACAGAACAAATCTCAAAGTGATAATTTTTTTCTGTATAGCATTCAAGCAGTGATCAAAATAATAGTGTAACTACATAAAATGGACTCCAGAGCCTACAGCTAAGAATCTGTGACAACTTACTATTCAGCTTTAATTTTTATACCGATAGGTAAAAACATTTTTGATGCCTTGTTTATTCAGATAATTAATACACTTGATATGTTTGCTAAAAATTGGAGGAGTTAGTCTTAAAATACACAGGGTGCCTGAAGACATAGAACTTATGGCATATCATATAGGTACTTTTGTATTTTGTGTTTTATTTTATTTTTCCTTTACAAATTTATGCTGTATTCAGTGAACAATTCAGGAGTAGTTAAAAACCTTATGTAAGTTACATGCTTCTGCAGACACAAATCTTGGACTAGCTGCTTTTAAACCACTTTTCAAAACAGAAACTTAAAAAGTACCTGTACGAAGGTTTCAGTGAACCTTTAAAGAGGTGATTTCTTAAACCTCTCAACATACCACTCTAAAAATTATCTTTGAAGTTGCAGAAACAAAGATTCACAGTCGCCTCCACCCCATAAATTAATTTCACATATTTTCCAAGCAATTTATCTCCTGATTTAATGAGTCAGATGAAAACAGTCTCAGATTAAAACAGTTTCTCATTGAAGTAGCTCAGCTACACATTGATGCAAAAAGTGACATTCAAATGACTTACAGATATTTCAGATTTTCAAGGTCTTCAAATGCCCCACTAGGTATTCTTTTGATTTGATTGTTGTTTAGAAGCCTATAAAAAACCCAAACAGTCATTTATTTTGAGACAGAGAAACAGTAGGAAAAAAAGAGTGTAATATTAGGTGTAATATAGCATTAAAAGAAAAACTTGAAAATTAACAAATTTATGAGAAAAAAAAAAAGGTGACATGCTTACAACTGCTCAGCTACTATCTAGGCAGGAGAAAACTGAAAAAGCAGACAAATAATAATTAAAGAAAAAATCTAAAAACACAAATAATATGGCTTTTTTTAGGTGTCCGAGATGAAGATGAAGGCAAAAAAATATTGGTCTCAAGTCTACGCATCTGTTTGAAACTGCTAAAATCTATATTAACAAAGACTTGTCATTAGCAAGTGCATTAAAATGACTTTTCCTAGATGCTTCTTAGCAATATTCTGTGTACTGGTCTCTTTACATTATACAGGAACATAACTATTTGTATTCACAGATTTGCATTCATCCCTCATGCAGTAGTTTTATGAAGAGAACAGAAGCCAAACTTCATGAATCCCATCTCTGTTCAGGACTTGTGGATTTCAGATCAGTGATTTGGACAATTAAAACTTTAGCCTGGATATCTCACAGAAACTGTAATTTAAGTCTGGGATCAACTGCAACCACGGGAATGATCAAAGGTGACTAGAAGTAGGGATAGCAGCTAAAACATTTTGGTAGCACAGATTAGAAAATATATTTTGGGAGGAAAGTCCTAGCATTTCTTCCAGTGTGAATATGCAATACAAGGTATCTCAACACACTTTGTGTATGTGCTTGCAGGATAAATAGATAATAGTGATCCAAAGCTCACTGATATCACTACTGTATTGCAGTTCACACACTACTTGTGTTCTAGAAAAAAGCCAAATTTGCAATCTTAAATTAGATATATTTAAAAGAAAAATAATAATCCATCTTAATTCCTCCCCATGTCTGTTAACATATTAGAAAAGAGAAATATGCATCCATTTGTTTCAAAAGTGATGCTTGAAGTAATGACGGAGGAGATACTAAGTTAAACTATAATACACTATTTGCATTACACTTTGTAAAAAGTCTTCTAGTAAACATGGACTTTTCTTCACACACATATATCATAACAAAGATCTCCATAAAAAGGCAGTTCAGTAGGACAAAAACTTCCAACTTCCGCCAGTCCTAGCAAGCACATTAGAATAGGAAAGTTCAAAACATTAGAGTTTGTCAAACGTTTGATAACTGCAACACACTGGCGCATCTGAGCGCCTTTGAATATCTCTGCTGTAACTCCATGATCCGTTATGTGATATTCCAACAAAATCATTTAGCACAATTTGGAAAAAATTACACAGTAAAATCCTGTGGTTTTCACACCTTCAATTAAAGTATTTTAATAAAACATCACAATATAAATAATTTCCTTTTTTATTTTAAGATTTGCTTTCAGATACATTGAGACTAAACTTTGAGACCACTTTCCTCACCTGTGCAGAAAATACAGCTGAAATTTGTGAGAGTATTTACCTGTGAGGAGTGATCCATTCCGGCACAATATCAAATTAATCATGTTAAATTGAAAGGCAAAAGGGACTTAGATTTGTGAAAACTTACAACGTGTTCAGGTTTTTAAGCCGTCTAAACTCTCCAGGCTGGATTTCTTTAATCCTATTAAATCTTAGGTCTCTGTAGGATAAAGAAAGAAGAATCATGTTATAAAAAAAACTATGTACATTTTTGTAAGAAAAAAATCACACTAAGCATAAGACTTTTGTGACCGCAATGAGCAACCTCTGTCCATACACCATAGCTTTTTACCAAGGAAGAAAGCAAAATAAATCCAAACACCATATGACAAGTTTAAGTAGAGCACTGACCAAATCCAGCCTCAGCAATTAATGCAGAAGGCTGTACTTTAGTTAAACCTGTGGTTATGAAGGATGTTCTCTTCCACAGCGACATAATTTGTAATGGGATGATGAATTTTACTTACTAAACTGAATTGTCTCCATATTGTAAAAGCTGCTTGTAAATAATACAGTAAATAAAAATGCTTGTAAATAAACAGATAAGAAAAATTGGGATCAGAAAAAAGCTCAGGAAAAAAGAGACAGCTTTCAAGACTTCTAAAGTACTCCATTTTTTTTTGTTTCAGTAAGGAAGCTTAAGTGCTTTATGCTGTCCTTTTCTTAAAACCTGGATATCCAGTTTCCTGAAGCTATATATTTTGTTACTTAATTTTACTTTTTCTTAGATTTTTCATACTTTTTTCCATCTTGTTTCTTGTTAGATCTATAGCTTAATGAGAACTTCTCTAAGAAGGAAACCAATTTCAAGTGAGATTCCACAGAGTGAGCAGGGCCAGTGGTGGCCAGTGGCAGCAGCGCGGGGATGTGGGGAAATGCTATGGCTGTGCCATGCTCACATCTCTCTCCTGCTGAAAGAAGGCGGCAGCATTTCCCACCTCTGCTCACCTCCTGTCCTCCCTTGGCTTACGAGTTACATGGCCTCACTGCTTGCTTGCACTGGCTGTTGTATTCCCAGAGGCTCAGAAACCAATTTAGCCAATTCGTTTCAGCCACGCAAAAAAATCCAACAAATAATTTTCTGCCTGATGAGCAAAATGAATGGGCTTGCTGAGAGGCCACACAGGTGAGAGGGGAACTGCGAGGAAAGATCAGGACCGAGGGAGGGCGGCAGGCCTGTCCTCTTCCCTAGCAGCAGCTCAAAGACACCAAGACCTTATAGCCTCTGGCAATCAAACAGAAGGGAAGCAAATAGAAAGTAAGTAAAATCTGAAAGACTGCGGTCACACCTATTATACTGTCCTTCCTAGAACACGCACTTAACAATTGATTAAAAAAAGTAGGATATAAACATGTCACAACTTCAACCTTTGCACCAAAACTCAGTCCTAATTAAAACATAAGTATGCACTGCATTTAACAGGTAATGTATTACCAAAAAGTCATTCTGCAATTTTGTATTTAATCAAAGAAAATACAGGAAACCAGACAAAAATTCAGCTGCATACTAATCCGATATAAACACACTGTCTGAGGTTGTATGTAATGGGGGGTACAATTGCCTGAATCTTTTACAAGGAGCATACTTAAGCATCATTCTTAACAAATCAGCTCATCAGAGCTTATTCAACTCTGGAATAATGGCCCTAGAAGGAATTTTCTACATAAGTGGTTCAGGATGTGGCCTACTATTCATTGTAAGGAAAGGATTAGACGTGTTTCTGTTTGCATTACAGTCCACCAAAATATGTGATCAGTGGTTGGAATAAATGAGACACGTAAACTGCTATCCCTTATTTAGATGTGTAGTTAAACTGCCTGAAGACATGCAGGACAGTCCCCTTACTCATGAAGTATGACTTGTTAAGTAATAACCACTGTAGATATCTCAAGATAAAATTCTGTCAAACTGTCTTAGAATCATAGAATGTTAGGAGTTGGAAGGGACCTAGAAAGATGATCTAGTACAACCCCCCTGCCAGAGCAGGATCACCTAGATGAGGTCACACAGGAATGCATCCAGCTAGGTCTTGAACGTCCCCAGAGAAGGAGACTCCACAACCCTCCTGGGCAGTCTGTTCAGCACTCCGTCACCCTTAGAGTAAGAAAGTTTTTCCTCGGGTTAATACTAAACCTCTTATGGTCCAACTTGCTCCCATTCCCTCTTGTCCTAACATTGGATAACATTGAGAAGAGCCTGGCTCTCTCCTCCTGACACCCACCCTTAACATATCTGTAAACATTAGTGAGGTCCCCTCTCAGTCTCTTCTTCTCCAGGCTGAAGAGACCCAGCTCTCTCAGCCTGTCTTCATAGGGCAGATGCTCCTCTCCTTTAATAATCTTGGTGGCCCTGTGCTGGACTCTTTCCAGCAGTTCCCTATTCTTCTTGAGCTGGGGGGCCCAGAACTGGACACAGTATTCCAGGTGGGGCCTCACCGGGGCAGAGTAGAGGGGGAGAATAACCTCTCTCAATCTGCTGGCCACGCTCCTCTTAATGCATCCTAGGATGCCACTGGCCCTCTTGGCCACAAGGGCACATTGCTGGCTCATGATCATCCTCCTATCCACCAGGACTCCTAGATCTTTTCCCCCAGAACTACCCTCCAACAGATCAGTCCCTAGCCTGCTGATACATGGGGTTGTTCTTTCCCAGATGCAGTACTTTACACTTACCCTTGTTAAACTGCATTAAGTTTCTCCCTGCCCATCTCTCTAGCCTGTCCAGGTCATGCTGGATGGCAGCACAGCCTTCTGGTGTGCCAGCCACTCCTCCAAGCTTGGTATCATCCGCAAGCTTGGTATCATCCGCACACTTGCTGCAGGTACACTTTACCCCTTCATCCAGATCACTGATGAATATATTGAACAGTATTGGACCTCACTGACTCCTGGGGNTTTGCTCAACTGATCTCTGACCCAAACCTCATCAACTGAGGTTAAAAACTACGTTCCTGCCATCTTCCTCTGCAGTTTTGAAGTTCTGGGACTTATGGTAGTTGGCATTAGCAGTAAAGATGGAGGTGAAGCTGGCATTGAGTAACTCTGCCTTTTCTGTATCCTCGGTCACCAGTGTATTCATTCCTCAAAGGGCCCACACTACCTC
>VWZO01008032.1:0-23149 GCA_013396975.1 Bucco capensis
CCTGGAGCTTTGTTCGCGAAGCCTAGCCATGGCGACAATGATGAGGGCAGCAGCCAGGGCATATACTGCATGGCGATCAGGGGGAGCAGCCTGCTGAGGGGCCACAGCTTCAGCAGGGGAAGCTTTTGTGGGGCACAGTCTCTTGAGAGTAGCTTAAGCAGCTGCAAACTGTGTCTAAGAGCCATAGTGCTCTTGGCCAGCTGGGTGCCTGGGCTGGCATTTCCTCATGGGGTGCAGTAGCTGTGCTGTGTGTGTCACCAGCTGTGCTGGGACATGGGGCAGTGCTCAGCCAACAGGCACTGAGGGCCTTGTAAAGGGTTTTTCCAATCTGGTATTGAATGTCTTTTTGCCACAATATGTTGGTTGCCATGTGGGGCAGCTCTCTGTAAAGCCAGCCCTGGCTCTGCCCCACCAGGGTGTGACATTTGTATTCCATCCAGTTGTGGACTCCTCACTCCAAGAAGGACATTGAGGTGCTGGAGTGTGCCCAGAGAAGGGCAAGGAAGCTGGGGAAAGGTCTAGAGCACAAATGTTGTGAGGAGCAGCTGAGGGCACTGGGGTTGGTTAGTGTGGAGAAGAGGAGGCTCAGGGAAGACCATGTCTCTCTCTACCACTCCCTGCGAGGAGGTTGGAGTGAGGTGGGGGTTGGTCTCTTCTCCCAAGGATCAAGTGATAGGACAAGAGGAAATGGCCACAAGTTGCACCAGGGGAGGTTTAGGTTGGGTATGAGGAACAATTTCTTCCCCAGAAGGGTTGTCAAGGCCTGGCCCAGGCTGTCCAGAGCAGTGCTGGAGTCACCGTCCCTGGAGGGGTTAAAAGCCATGGAGATGTGGTGCTGAGGGACACAGGTTAGTGGTGACCTGGCAGTGATGGATTGACATTTGGACTTGGAAGAGCTTCAAGGTCTCATCCAACCAAAGTGATTCTATGATGCCATGCCTATGAGAGCCCCATGGTGCTGTCCCTGGGCCTGCAGCCACCATGGGGACAGGTGGCTGCATTGTCACAGGTGCAGCTGACACCCTGCTCTCTGCCGTACAGACTTCCCTTCCTTGCACAATGCTGAAAGGGGAAGAGGAGCTGTTTGTGGCCAGGCTGGCCAGGGAGCAGAGGGTCCTCTCCCTGCAGCAGGTTTTCAAGGGAAGATTAAATTCCAGCTCAAGGCACATGGTGGGAGAAGCAGAGCCAACTGTTACATGGCAGCAAACATATTTTTTCAGGGCAGAATATTTTTGTTTTCCACAATTTGCTCATTTTAGCAGCATTTTCTGCTGTGCACAGTGCACACCTCCTCTCACCCACTGGCCATGCTAGACACAAGCTGGAGGGGCTTCACCTGCCAAATAAATTGTGTGTCTGTTTGGGATGGAAACATTCAAGGAAAGAATTGAAATAGACTTCTTTTAAATCACCCCTTCTCCTGTCACTATATGCCCTGCTAAGAAGTCTCTCCCCATCTTTCTTCTAAGCTTCTTTAAGTACTGGAAAGCTGCAATAAGTTCTCCCTTGAGCCTTCTCTTCTCCAGGCTGAATAGCCCTAACTCACTGGAGAAGAGGAAGCTAAGTTCCTCTTTGTTCTCTCCTGCTTCTCTCTGGGAAAGGCTGGCGGGGGGAAAACAGTAAGTTCCCTATTTTGCAGCTGGGGTTACAAACACTTGGTCATGTTGCTGGCAAATTTCCATGGGGAAATCCAGCAGAAGCACTCGTGAGCACTTTGAGGGCCCTTGTGCTAGTGATGGAAGCATGAGCTCCTAGCCAGGGGGTGATGGTTTTAAACTGAAAGAAGGAGATTTAGACTGGATAAAAGGAGGAAATTTTTACACTGAGAGTGGTGAGAGCCTGGCCCAGGTTGCCATCCCTGGAACCATTCCAGGTCAGGTTGTTTGGGCTCTGAGCAACCTGCTCTAGCTGCAGATGTCCCTACTGACTGCAGGGGGGCTGCACTAGATGACCCTGAAAGGTCTCTTCCAAACCATTCCATGTGTCTATGACCTTTGGGGCAGAGAGTCAGGGCTGGAGTGAAGGCATCACAAAGCCCTGCGGGGCTCAGGTCTCCCTCTCCCGGGGATACTGCAGACCCTCCCCGCTGGGGCTGTCCCGGGGATGGGCTGCGGGCAGGGCAGTGCCTGGGGGGTCCCCACAGCCCCTGCCACCCCCAACACGTCCCGCCCCAGGCCGGGTCCCGGCCACGCTCTGCCGCACTACAAGTCCCAGGGAGCTCCGCGACCGCATCACCGCTCGCGACTGGCCAGGCAGCGACTGGCCCAGGCCAGCAGAGCTCAGCCCAGCCGAGCAGAGCACAGCTGAGAACAGCCAAGCCGAGGCGAGCCGAGCTGAGTTTAGCCGAGCCGACCTGCACCGGACCGGGCTGCACTGCACCGGGCTGCACCGCACCGGGCTGCACCGCCGCCATGCAGGTGAGCCGAGCCGAGCCGAGCCGAGCCGAGCCACTTGCTGCTTCGGGCACGGCCCCGCAGCAGCTGCGGTGTGGGGGTCTGGGGCTGGAGGCAGCCTGGCTGCGGCCGTAACTCACCCCCCGGTACCCTGCACGGCTCCCGGGCAAGCCCTAGTGAAAGGTTCACCCTCCGGCAACGCGTCCTCCTGCCAGGGCTTCACCCCTTGTGCCCTCTTCTCCTTGGGAACCCTTCACCCCTCATACCCTCTTCGCCTCCAGTGTCCCCTTCGTCCCGATCTCCCCTTCGCTCTGGTTCCCTTTTCGCCCCAGTTTCTCCCTGCCCCGGTCCCAGTTCCCCTTCACCCCCTACCTCAACAGCGATGGCTCCGGTGAGCCGTGCCCAGGGTGGTCTGTCTGTCTGTCAGTCTGTCTGCTCCTCGCCCCCGTTTGCCACCACCTCCTCACTCTGAAGGCTCCTCTGGCACCCACTCTTCAGCTGCCTATTCTCCCATTGCTCATCACCTACTCTCCTCTCACTCATCACCCACTCTCCTCTCGCTCATTGTCCACTCTCCCATCACCTCTGGAAGGGCTCTTGCAGGTGCTAGCTTACACCAGGCACTCACAGCAGGAGCTCATCACCCACAGATCTTAACCCCTCACCCTGAAGGTTTTCTTCATACTCTGAGCTCAGACATGGTGTTTAAGGCTACCAGGTCACCCCAGTTTGTTGCCACCAGCCCCCTCCCTGCAGCAGCAGCAGCATCTATGAGGTCCTGGCGGTTGACATCCTGCTGTGGGGACACCTTCCCAGGCCACTGTGTCCCCAGTGTGGGGCTGCAGCTTGGGCTTGCTGGGACAGTATCCTGCTTGTCAAGAGGTTTTGGCAGCCCAGGGGTCAGTGTGCTGTGGGAAGGCAGGCTCATCCCAACATCCCAGTTGGACTGGAGCAGCAGGTTGGGATGCTCGTTTCTCACTTAATGGCAAAGAGTAACCCTAAAACTGCAGTGGAAAGAGGCACTAAACACACATGTTATGTACATGAGCAGAGGCAGCACGGGGTGGTGTTCAGCAGCTTTGTTTGTCTGTGGGAATACCTGTGAGGTGCAGAGGAGGAGCTGGGCACAGCCTTCCCCAGGCACCCGCTGAATCACTGCTGTGTGGGCAGCAGGTGAGGACAGGACTGATCTTCCTGGGCCTGTCACATCACCCAAGCAGTGTAATTCCCTCTTGTAAAGAGTGCAGAGGATTTTAGGACTTGCCCTTTTAACTTTCACACACCACATCTTGCCCAGCAAGAGGCTGTCTCTGGAGAAATCATGCTCTGTGTATGGATGGATGTACAGATTGGGGAACAAGAGGCTGGAGAGNGGGAATGGCATGAAGCTGAGCCAGGGCAGGGTTAGGTTGGGTATTAGGAAAGAGTTCTTCATCCAGAGAGTGATGGAACACTGACACAAGCTCCCTAGGGCAGTACCAAGCCTGACAGAGTTCAGGAAGCATCTGGACAATGCTCTTAGATATGTGATGTGATTTTGGGGGGTTGTCGTGTATGGAGACAGAAGTTAGAACCAGAGTTGGAAGGGATCAACAAGGATCACTGAGTCTATGATAGCATCACTGTAGGAGAGGAACAAGGAGCCCTTGGCCCAAGGAGCATTATTTTGGCCTCACAGCCATGCTGGGTACCCAAAGACACATAGTTTCACCCCAGGCTGAGAGACTTGGTTCAGCAAGAGGATCTTGTGCTGCTCGTTTGTGTTCCTCTGTCCCTAAACTAGTTCCCTTCTCCTTACATAGCACTGCAGCTTTGTGGGTGAGGCCTGCAAAGGAGGAGAAACTTCATTTAAATAACTTCATTATCATTACTTTGTTGTCAGAGGAAGCTGAAAAACATCAGCCTATTAGACATGCTGATGTGCTTTGGGTAAGGAGCAGCCAAAGGGTGTAACTGGAGCCCAGGGCTGCTGGACACTCACTTACTGGGTGGCATTGCTGGCTGAGGCTGCATCTGCTGCTGTCACTTATGGAACATACTGACTGGAGCTGGAACCAGGGCAGCGTGGCAGAGGAGAGGGGCATGAGCCTTGTGAACACCATCTAGAGAGGAGAAAACCAAAACCAAACCAAAATTCCATTTTCTGATGGTAAAATGAGCAAGATGTGGCTCTGTGGGTGCTGTTACACAATTGTTACACAATACTTGCTCCTCCTGTTTCAGCATGATAAAGAATCCCACAATCCCAGCATGGTGGAGGTTGGAAGGGATCTCTGAGGATCATCTAGTCCAACCCCCCTGCTCCAGCAGGGTCACCCCCAGCAGCTTGCCCAGCATCACCTCCAGGTGCCCTTGGAATCTCTCCACACAAGGAGACTCCCCAAGCTCTCTGGGCAGCCTGGGCCAGGGCTCTGCACCCTCACACCAAACAAGTTTCTTCTCCTGCTCAGATGGAACCTCTTGGGTTCCAGTGTGTGCCCATTGCCCCTTGGCCTGGCCCTGGGCACCACTGAGCAGAGTGTGGCCCCAGCCTCTTGCCCCCTGCACCCTTCANTTTCTTGCACCCTAGTAGACCATTGACCTTCACAAGGGTGTATTGCTGGCTCATGAAGAACTTGTTCCCCAGCACTCCCAGCTCCTTCTCCACAGAGCTGCTTCCCCACAGGTCAATCCCTAAGCTGTGCTGCCCAGGACTCTAGCAGGGGTTTGATGCCTTTGTAAGCCCCAGCAGTGCCAGGTCAGACAGCAGGACAGTGCTCAGCCTGATGCCCTTATGCCAGGGAGGCATCCCTGCACCAAGTGCCCTGGCACCCATCCTGGCTTTGGGGCCTTTGGCCTGTCCTGGTGCTGCAGGAGAAGCTCCTGGGAGCAGAGGAAGGCAGAGGGTGGCAGAGCTCCAGGCTTAGTGACAGCAGCCTCTGTCTCCCATGGACCTTCCCTTCTCAGCTCTTGGCTAATGAAATCCTGGGCTTGTCTCTTTATCCTAAACTGGCTTTTTCTCACCAGCCCAGGCACAGCCAGGAGCTGCTGCTAGAGGGGAAAATTGTCCTGCTAGGACAGGAAGAGCTCAGCCTGGGCTGCATGACTGTGATTTGCAGTGCAAGTTCCTCTTCCCATTTCACAAATGGAGAAGAAACTTGCACCATTGGTAAAATCCCTTCTGAGCATCAGCATTAGGGCCTGGGCCCTTCAGGAGGCTGGGGATGGGGCATGGGCCTGCCCCAGCCCCCATCTGCCCCATTATCCCAAGCTGATTCCTGGTGCTGCCCTTTCCTTGGCCTCTCTTCCAGATGACCTTCTACTTCTCAGACACAGTAGTGCTGCTCTTTGACTTCTGGAGTGTTCACAGCCCTACAGGTAGGCCCCAGCCCTGTCTGTCTGTCCCTTCCTCCCTCCCTCCCTCCATCCCTCCCTCCCTCCATCCATCCATCCCTCCCTCCATCCATCCATCCCTCCCTCCATCCATCCATCCCTCCCTCCATCCATCCATCCCTCCCTCCATCCATCCATCCCTCCCTCCATCCATCCATCCCTCCCTCCATCCATCCATCCCTCCCTCCATCCATCCATCCCTCCCTCCATCCATCCATCCCTCCCTCCATCCATCCATCCCTCCCTCCATCCATCCATCCCTCCCTCCATCCATCCATCCCTCCCTCCATCCATCCATCCCTCCCTCCATCCATCCATCCCTCCCTCCATCCATCCATCCCTCCCTCCATCCATCCATCCCTCCCTCCATCCATCCATCCCTCCCTCCATCCCTCCATCCATCCATGCCTCCCTCCATCCCTCTATCCCTCCCTCCCTCCACCCACCTACCCAGCAGCAGCTGTGGCCTCTTCTCAGGGCCCAGCCAGTAGGAGCAGTGGCTTTGCATTCTGGCAGGAGCAGGGTTAGTGATGGGCTGGTGTGGGGGGGGGCCTCCACATCCCCCTTCTCCTGGCATGGGAGGAGGCACTGCCCAGTTCTGTGCTGTGCCCAGGCAGAGGTTGATCCTCCCAAGCTGAGTGCAGCAGGCAGGGAGGTGCAGGAAGCATCCTCCCCACCCCAGGCCTGCCAGCTCCCCCCAGGTCACTCAGAGGTTGTTCAGCTTCCCATTTCCTTCTACACTCTTCTATGATTATGATTATGATTGTCCCAGCATGCCACTTGAACCTCCATGTCTCTCTGCAGCTGATGCCAAGATATGTAGCAACCTCCTCCAAGAAGCCACTCCTTGGGAATTTAGAGGGTGGATTGGGCTAACTACACTGTTCTTCCCAGCACTTGCCCAACCCACTGCCTGTGTCTCCAGCCCAGCCCCAATCCCAGGAGCACTCTGTTGCCTCCTCCTTTGCCCATGGCAGGCCTCCCCACCCCTCCATCCTGTGCCTCTCCCCCTGCCCTGCACTGGGCCCCTGAGGCTGTGTTTCTGCAGGGCTGGTGCTCTCGGTGCTGCTGATCGTGCTGCTGGCAATGCTCTATGAAGCTGTGAAGATGGGCAAGGCTGTGCTGCTGCACAGGACACTGCTGGCCCTGCCCCACAGCCTCAGCAGGGAGTCACTGCTGGAGCCCCAGGAGGAGGACAGGGACAGCAGCTCTGCACAGGGCAGGTACCACAGGGACCCTCCTGGGCATGTCTGGGGGGGCTCTGGGATGGGGGGAGCAGAGGAGCATAGAATAGGTTGGGTTGGAAGGACCTTAAAGAGTATCTAGTTGCAAGCCGTGGGCAGAGGTGCCACCTACCAGAGCAGCTTGCTCCAAGCCCCATCCCCAACCTGGCCTTGAGCACTTCCAGGGATGAGGTGTCCACAACTTCTCTGGACAAGCTGTGCCAGTGTCCCTGGGTATGGCTCCTGGGTCAAGAGGCAGCCATGGAGTGTAGAGCCTTGGGAGGTGGCTCAGGGAGCATCCTGACCCCTCCAGGTACTTTGGGAGGTGTCCAGGGTGTTTTCCAGCTGTCTTAACTGCTCCTATTCCACCAGGAGCCACCATGAGTGCAGGAGGATCCTGATGGCTTGGGGCTGGGCACAAGCAGCAGCTCAAGCATCCAGCAAGGCTGGACCAGGCATTTCCTTCCCAGCACAACCCAGTGGAGCCAAGCTCTGGCTTTTTCCTCTTATATTTAATCCCAGACCATGCCTGAGTCTGCTCTTACTGCCAGCCTAGTAATCATACCCTCCCCATTCCTTTGGAGCAGGATTTAGAAGCACAGAATGGTTTGGGTTGGACCTTAAAGCTCATGTAGTCCAACTCTCCTGCCCTGGGCAGGAACACCTTCCCCTGGAGCAGCTTGCTCCCAGCCCCAGCCAGCCTGGCCTGCAACACTGCCAGGCTTCNAGACCCCATCCCTCTCCCTGCTTCCCAAACCCATCTCTGGTCACTCTGGGATGCAGAGTGTGGAGGTAACCCTCACTGTGAGGTTTCCCATCTTCTTCCACAGGTGGTTTGGCTACCACGTTGGCCAGACCCTGTTCCACGTGGTGCAGGTGGTGCTGGGTTACCTGGTGATGCTGGCTGTCATGTCCTACAATGCCTGGATCTTCCTGGGGGCCATCGTGGGCTCCACCCTGGGCTATTTTGTGGTGTACCCCTTGCTAGGTCGGGGTTAGCCACCCCTCCTGGGATGCAGGTGATGTCCTCCATCCCTCCTGCTGCTTTGTCTGAAATAGCTGCTCTCACTTCTGCTGGGTCTGTCCTTGTCCCCATGCTGTGCAGGACACAGCACCCCAGGCACCTTTCCTGTTGCCTTGCTCAGGTGGGGAGGTGCTGGAGAAGGGGAGCCCCATGGCACCACTGTCCTCAGCTGCTGCCTGTCCCCTGGCTCTCAGGGAGCTTTGGCCAGGTGATGATGGGGGGGGATGCTGGCCATTGCCTTCCTCCCCACCATGCCTTTTGAGGAGCTTCATCCTGACTGGGACAGGAATGGTCTGGTGATCTGCTGGGGAGGGGGGGACATGCTGGGGACAGGCACCCCTGCCCTCCTGCCCCAAGCTTTTCTTCACACCAGTGCCTTCTGGGGATAACAGGGGGGTCCTGCTGACCCCCAGCCCCACACAGTGCTTCAGGGATGGGGTGCCTGCAGTGCCTGTGCCAAGGGGAAGCTGCTGCTCTGGGTGCTTCTTGCTGCTTCCTGGGGACACCTCTTGTAATAAAATCATCTGCTGTGTGGCTCTGCCTGCTGTCACTGCTGGGTGGGCTCAGGATGTGACACACACCCCCTCCCCATCCCTGGGGCAGTGGGGATGCTCTCCCCCTCCAGCTGAGCCCCAGGAGAGGCTGACTCAGGAATAAGGACAATGTCCTCAGGCTTTAAATAAAGCTTCTCCTTTTTATTAATTATTATAAGCATATTCTTTAAAACATTTGTATAACTTTCTTAATAAAATATCCTGGAAGAGGCAGGGTTTAAGTTCCCAAAGCAAGGCACTTTGGGGGGGGTTAGGCTGGGCACCCCCCTTCAGAGACAGAAACAGGGGCACCTAAAGTACAGCTGAGTGCAGGGGCTGCTCCCTGCCCACCAGTCCTGCTAACACATCCCCCCCCACCAAGCTCAGGGGCTCTGAGCAGCTCTACTAGGGGCTGCCCCACTCCTGCCCCCCTCCCCAAGGCAGGCAGGGCTGCCAGCAAACCACTGGGAAGGCACCAACCAGCTCTTTGTTCAACCATCACTGCAAAGGCCAAGGGCTGCAGAAATCATCCATGGATGGTGCTGGGGAGCTCTGGAGGGCATGAGCTGGGAGCTTCAGCCTGGAGATAGCCCAGTCCTGCCAGGCAAAGCTGGTGTGGCATGCCAGGTTTTTACTCTGAACTTAAACAGCTGCTAGAAGACTCTAGGGTGAGGGTGGCTGGGGGTGCTGGGGGCTGTGAGCCCAGCCTGGGTGTTGTGAGCCTACCCTGGGTGCCACGAGCCCAGCCTAGTGCCTTGAGCCCAGCCTAGTGCCATGAGCCCATACCTGCCCCAGCTCTCGACCCATCAGCAGTGGTTCAGGCCACCCAGTGTTGCTGTATCCCTGCCATGCCCTTGGCCACCATCACATTGTCCATCAGCCCCTTGCTCCCACTGGCACTCCAGGGGCTGGCTGGGTGGGATGGCAATGGGTAGGCCCCCAGGAAACCCCCCGAGTTGGGGCAGGGGATGACCCCCCTCTCAGGGGTAGCTGGGAGCATCCCACACCCCCATCCACACTGGGGCTAGTGCCAGCTCCTGCTGGCAGCTCCAGGCTCTTGTGCTGGGTGGGGCAGATAAAGCATCTCTTCAGTAGAAAAGAAAACAAGGCAGAAGAAGGACAGAGCAGAGTGCAGGGGGTGCCCCGTGCCAGGGACCTCCTCCAGTCTAACCCAGTAGGACCTCTGGGCTGTGGCCAGCCCCATGCAGCAGCAGAGAGCACCCTGGCTAGGCAGTAAGGTCTTGGTGTTTCCCATCCCCTCCCTTTCCCGACATGCTGCTCTCCATCCCCAGCAGCACAGCAGGTCCTAGTCCCCTTACCCCAAGCCCTGGTGGCACCAGGGGACAGTCCATGGTCTGGGAGGGCTAGAACTCAGTCTGCACTCCCTCACTGCTCTCTGTTGTGCCCATGGGCTGGGGAGAGCTGCACTCCCTGCCCACAGAGGACACCTCCTCACCCGTCTCCTTGTCACTGGGCTGGTGGGAGGCTGTCCCCATGGACGGTGATGAGGTCTCAGCTCTGGCTGGGGGAGATGCTGGTGTGGCATAGTGGGACAGAGTGGCCTCTGCTGGGCCATCAGCTCTGGCTTTAGGGGATGGTGCAGCATGTTGCATGCTGGCCCCTGATGGGACCTCAGCTCTAGGTTTGGGTGATGGTGTGGCATGTTGGACAATGGCCTCTGATGGGACCTCAGCTCTAGGTTTGGGTGATGGTGTGGCATGTTGGACAATGGCCTCTGATGGGACCTCAGCTCTAGGTTTGGGTGATGGTGTGGCATGTTGGACAATGGCCTCTGATGGGACCTCAGCTCTAGGTTTGGGTGATGGTGTGGCATGTTGGACGCTGACCTCTGATGGGACAGGGGCTCTGGGTTTGGGTGATGGTGTAGTGTGTTGCAGGCTGGTCTCTGATGGGACATCAGCTCTGGCTATGGGGGATGCTGCCCTGGGGGATGCTGGTGCAGCATGTTGCACCTCAGCCCCTGCTCGGACCTCAGCTGCAGGGATGGGTGATGCTGGTAAAGCACATTGCAGCCCAGCTCCTGATTGGACTTCAGCTGCAGGAGATGCCAGTGTGGTGTCCTGCACCCCATCCCCTTCACCGTCTGGACCTTGGAGTGGGACATCACACGGGACATCCCCTGCCACCTGCTGGCTGCCACCACTCTCCCGCAGGCCGTTCGTTCCGTTCACCAGCCTCTGCTCCTCCTCCTCCTCCCCAGCAGCCCCGAGGCTCTCCTCCTGCAGTGCCTCCCGGATCTCCTCCAGCCCAGCCGGGGAGCTCGGTGGTGCCCCAGGGTCCTGCCCCGGGGCGCTGGGCTGCAGCAGAGCCTCAGCACCCACCTCGTAGGGCAGGATGCCCTCGTCGTCTTGGATCACCGACACCACTTGCTTGAGTCTGCGGCGCCGCTCGGGCTCGGGCTCGGGCTGCGCGCTGGGCTCCTCCCCCCACTCGAGGGGGATGCCTTCCCCCAGCAGGTGCAGGTTGGGATCGCTGTTGTGCATCACCATGCTGTCACGGTACAGGTTGTGCTTCCTCTGCACCGCTGCCTCCTTCACAGCTGGGGACAGAGAGAGACGCTGTGGGGATGGCATGGCGCTCGCCAGGCTTGGGCACCTAGCCTGCTCCTTGCCTTGGGTGTAGGGTGCAGGGAGAGGTGCCTGGAGGCAGGCAGAGGGTTCAGCATCCCTCCCACCACTCAGCCCTGCCAGCAGGAAGGCCAGGTGGGAATGGTGCTCCTGGTACAGCCACCAGCATCCTGCACAGGGTCAGCCCCTCCTCATACATCCCCAGCATCCTGCACAGGGTCAGCCCCTCCTCATACATCCCCAGCACCCTGCACAGGGTCAGCCCCTCCTCATACATCCCCAGCATCCTGCACAGGGTCAGCCCCTCCTCATACATCCCCAGCACCCTGCACAGGGTCAGCCCCTCCTCATACATCCCTCAGGACCCTCACAGGGTCACTCCCCAATCTGCACAACCCCCAGCACCCTGCACAGGATCACTCCCTCTTCATACATCCCTCCAGCACCCTGCACAGGGTCACTCCTCCTACAGCTCCCAGAAACCTGCACTGGGTCAATTCATCCTTGTCCATCCCTCAGCACTCTGCCAGGATCTCTCCCCAATTTGTACAACCCCTTGCACAGAGTCCCTCCCTCTTCATGCATCCCCCCAGCACCCTGCAAGGGGTCACCCCCTCGGTACAGCCCTCAGCACTCTAGACAGGGTCACTCCTCCTCCTCCAGCCCCCAGCAACCTGCACAGGGTCCATTCATCCTTATCCATCCCTCAGCAATCTGCCAGGGTCACTCCCTCTTCATCCATCCCTGAGCACCCTGCCTGGAGTCACCTCCTGCTCACACAACCCCTAGCACCCTGTTTACTGTCAGCTCAACCTCATGTCCAGCACCTTCTCCTCCCGGGGTGCCCAGCACTGATCAAGGGCCCTCCAAGTGCTGCTGAGCCTAGGCTCAGCTTATACCAACTCCTCAGCACCCACCCCAGGGTGCTGGAGCCCCCCTGGGGCTCAGAGCTGAGCAGGTGCAGGCTCTCTGGCCCCACTGGGACCTTACCTTGCATGATGTCTTTCATCACTGACTGCAGCACGACCTCCTCATAAGTGTTCTCCACCAGGATGAAGCTGGCAAAGTCCTCAAAGATCAGCTCCTGAAACTTGGCTAATTCCTGCCATGGGGGAGATGCCACTCAGGCTGGGGGAGGGATGGGTGGGCCTTCCCCTTCCTCAAGCCCAAACTTTCCCCTCTTACCCCCTTGCAGGTTGGTGCCAGCTTCTTGAGCAGGAAGGGGATGGTGATCTGCAGCAGGGCCTCCCTGAAGAACTTCTTCCTCACGGTGCTGCTGTCATAGTCAAATTTCTGCAGGGGGAGGAATGGCAGCCCTGGCTCAGTGAGGGCTGTGGGCTGGAAGCTTCTCCTGCTCATGGGCACAACCACCACAGCTTGCCCCCGCCCCAACTGCATGGGAGCAGAGTCCTCTGCCTTTCCCATCCTTCCCTCCAGTCATCTCCAAGGATCTGACCCCAGCTAGGAGCCAGCTCCTTCATCACTGTCTGCAGAAGGGTTTTGGGGTCAGTCCAAACCCTGGGTGGCTTCTACAGTGATGGTTGTTGTTAGAGGAGACCTGGCTCTTCCAGGTGACTTCCCACTCACCTGCCTCTCATCTCAGCATGAAAATATCAATATAAGGAAGTATTTCCCCAGAAGACTTAGTATAATGGAAAGGTCACTCCTATCCTCTTCCCCACCATCCTAACCCTTGGAGTAAGGCCAGCAGAAGCCCCTGAGGGCCCAGCTCACCTTGAGCACCCTCTCAAGGATGCGCTGGATGGACTTGCACAGCTCCTCCTATCCTCTTCCCCACCATCTTAACCCATGGAGTAAGGCCAGCAGAAGCCCCTGAGGGCCCAGCTCACCTTGAGCACCCTCTCAAGGATGCGCTGGATGGACTTGCACAGCTCCTCCTTGGCCTGCAGCTTGCCCAGCTCCTGGTGCAGCAGAGTCTCGAAGGTGTGCACAGCATCATCCATTTGCTGCAAGCAGAGCCAAGTGGTCAGGGGCACCCAAAAGGACCATGGGGGGGGGCGGGGGGGCAGGGGCCTTTTCTGGGGCACTGCCAACACTGAGATGAGCCTTCACACAGACAAAGTCCCTGGCAAGCCAGAATGGCACCCACCTGGGGACCAAAGGGGCTGCAGGACCTCCTTCTCAACACCCCACTCCTGGTTTGGCTGGCTCAGAGCCCACAATTGGGCTACTGGCCTTGCTGGTGCCAATGAGCTTGGTGGCAAAGGGGCAACTTTGCCATAGTGCCCAAGCCTGGGTGCTGAGTCCACCTTGGAAGGGTGCCCCATGCTGCTGCCCCTCCCTGCTCAGACTCCAGACTAAAGGAGATGGCCAGATCCATCACACACCCTTAGTTGGGTGCCAGCATCACAAAGGTCCCCAAGACAGGACAGACCTACTGGCCAGATCCCTGCTGCTGTTGGACCAGCCTGGGCTCCTCTCTCTGCCTTCTCTGTGCTCAGCCCAGGAGGCACAGGAGGTCCCCAGTCCCCATCCCACCTGTCTCATGTGGATCTGGGCCCTCTGCTTGAAGACAGATGTGCTGGAGACATCGAAGCGCTGCTGGAGGCCCTCCAGCTTCAGCTGCTCCATCTTCTCGTAGCATGACTGCATCTTGACAGGGTGGAAGGCCAGGTGGGAAAGCTTCTCCATGTACTGGGGAGAAAGCCAAGCTCAGCAAGGCAGGACAGCCTCTCCATACACTCAGGGCTGGGACATGTTACCTCCCCATGGGCTTCATCCTCATGCCACTGAGGGTGGCAGCAGGGCTGGCCCTGCCACCCCACAAACCCAGTGGGCAGCAAGGAGCATCAGCAGATCTTACCTCCACTAGCTTCTCCAGGCCACCTTCATTGACAATGTTCATGTTCATGTCTGTCACCTCCTTGAAGAACACCTCCCTGACCTCAGCAAAGCCCTGGCTGGTGGGGGCCATCAGGGCCTCCAGGATGGAGGAGATGTAGGGCTGCACGTGGTTACGGACACAGATCTCTGCTTTGGGGAGGACGAATGCTGGGTAGGGATAGGAGATAAGCATGATGAGGCTCCTCCTCTGCCCTTCCAGCTCCTCAGCTCAGGTCCTAAACCCACCCTAAGGAGAAGGACCTGCCCCTTTCCCCAAGCTCCTCCAGGAGAAGGTTCCAAGACTTGCAGAACAGCACAAGGGGCTCTGGTAGAGGGCTCTCAGTCTGTATTGAACACATTCATGCCCCACTGACTTTAGGAGGAGTCAGTGCCCACCTTGCCCCCCCACCCTTTGGGCCAATACCAATGAGGATATGCACCCTGGCCACTGTGGCTGCTGGGCATCTCCCCAAGGTTCCAGGCCATGCTGCACCCCAGGAACAGCCAGACCTTGGTGAAACAGTGATGATGCCATACCAGGAGGAGGTGGGGGACACAGCTACCCACATCCATGTCCACATGTCTCCTTGCAGTGCTCTACCTCGGATCTTGCTGGCCAAGTGCTCCTTTGAAGTGATGATCTGGTCCATGTCTGTGCGGATGGTGCTCTCCATCTGAGGACGCTCCTGCTCACACTTGGCTGTGGTTGCATCATACTGAGCCTTGGTCTGCTCATAGACCATCCTATAGACAGCATCTGAGATCTGGAGAGGGAGAGGTGGGGTGGTCAGCTGCCCCCCACATCTCCTGCTGCCCCCTCTAACCAAATGCCTGCTGGACCTGTCAAGCCTTCACTCATGTTCTGACCAGACCCCTCCTCACAGCTGGGTTTTCCACACCAGGGGCCCCCTGAGCTGGATGAGATGAAGCTCTCATGGTGCAAAAGCTGCTCTGAAGTAGTGTCAGAAGGGCACTGAGACAAGCACTGCCCCAGGCAGGTCTGGGGATGCTGGTGGTTCAGGGATGCTCTGATCCTGTTTGAAAGCTGTGCCCTACCCTGGGGTCTAAGGAGCCAACCCCATGAGCTGGATGGAGCCACTTGCTGAGACTTCACACTCACTTTGCAGCCAAACACTGTGATTTTGGGGCTGGCTGGAGACAGAGCCACCCACCCCCCTTGGGCTTCCCAGCTAGGACCACAGCTCCTGTTAAAGCAGCATTTGTGTGTTTTTAGGGTGCTCTAGGGGCACATTCTGAGCCTGTTGGTAATTATCTATTGCCTTGTAATGTTTTACTAGGCAGATTTGAAGAGCTCTCAGTCTCTCCCAAGAGCTGGGGCTGGATTTAGCCTGTGCTGCTCTAAAAATGGCTTGCTAAAAATAGCCAGGATGGACTTCACTCCGGGGCTGGGCTTCCTCCTGTTTGCTTCCTTTGCCTCAGGGACAAGGCAGTGTGGAGAGGGGTGGGCAGAGCTGCTCACAAGGGCACAATGAGGAGCTTTGAAAAGCCACAGAGCAGAAGAAGGATGGCTTCTTTGGCAGGGGCCTGGGAGAGGGAGTGACACAGGGGGCAGGAAAGCTGGTAGGCACCAAGCTTGGCAGGGAAAGGAGGTCCCAGCATGCCTTCCCCCAAAACAGGGGTGTTGCAGGCAGGGGGAGGGCAGGTGGCCCTGTGTCCCCCCTGGCAGCAGCCCCAGCCCCACACCTGGATCCAGGCCCGCTGGCGCTCCTGAGCCTTGCCCTTCAGCCGCGGGCCGATGGTGTTCCGCAGCTCGGGGAGCAGCTCCTCCATCACCAGGTTGCTCAGCACCTGTGAAGAAGGCAGGAGGCTTTGGGGACCCTGCCCAGCCTGCACCTCAGCTTTGAGGGCAGAAAGATCCTCACCTGGGTTTCGTTGCCACACAGCATGTCCCAGGTGCCATACTGCTCCTTTGACTGCCGATACATGCGGATGGCATCCGTGAAGGCTGGAGCCTCCACCTTGGAGTCCTCAGAGATTCCTGGACAGAGAGGACAAGTGAGCAGCCCAGCTCAGGGAGTGAGGGGCAGCATCCCCAGCCCACCTTTGCAGGGGGTTCCTCATATCCCCAACACTCTTGGACCCACACAAGGAGCCCAGGGTTGTCACCAGGACTGGGAGACATCCTGTCCCAAGCCACTGTGTCCCAGACACACCAGTGCCTCGTGGGGGGTTCCCACTCTGTCCACAGACTGATCCCCTCCAGAGGCAGAGCAAGGGCAGGGAGGCATCCAGAAACAGGAGCCTGGCAGGTGCTTAGTGATCCCCAATGATGCATGGGACCCAGGGGTTCAGTGAGACAGATGGCACAGCAGGACAGGAGAGCTCCCATGGGGACCTGGGGCCTGAGTGAGCCTCAACAGCATAGCAGGAGCAGGGGCTCAGCAGGACAGGAGGCTCAGTGACCCCTGATGGTGCACAGGGACTTGGGGGTTGCTGAGACCCAACAGCATGGCAGCAACTCAGCAAGCCTGGATGGGGCATGGAAAGCCATGAGAGGAGCAGGGGCTCAGCAGTCTGGGGGTGGGGAGCTCAGTGACCCTCCACACTGTAAGGGGCCCTGGGAGCCCAGCAGCAGCCCATATGGGGCAGCTCTGGGGGCTGGAGGAAGAGGGGTGCAGCCTGGGAGGAAGAGGAAAGCAGCTGAGAGGCATCAGGGCTGAGCCAGGGTCCTGTCCCCAGGCCAGCCCTGCAGCAGGCATGCTGGGCTCCAGCTGCTTGGGCTGTCCCCAAGGTGTCACAGCAGCATGGCTCACGGGCCAGCAGCATGAGGGGGGTTCAGACATCACCCCCAGCCTCTCAGCACCCATCAGGAGGAGTGGCAGGGGGCTGGGAGCCCATAGACGCATTCCATGGGGAGGAGAAGATGGGAGCAGTGGATGGGCAGGACAGCCTAGGAGTCCTGCTGGCACATGTCCCACCCATGGCCTTGCCTCATCCCAGCTCTCCAGGCTCCAGCTGTGGAGGTGCTTGGCAGCCTGGAAGCAAGCCCAGGCAGGAGGGAAGCAGGATGGGACCTGAGCCCAGGATGGCCCTGTGACCAAGGGTCCCTCAGCAGAGACACCAAGCTCAGAGGTCCCCAGAGAGCATCCCCACAGCAAGGACAGCAGAGGGTCAGGGCATGTCCTTGGACTGCCCAGCAAGCCAGGGAGACACAGCCAGGGATGTTTTCCCCTTTGCCAGAGACAGTCTGGGGTAGGGAGCAGATCTTTTCCAACACACAGATTTTTCTAAGATGATTACATCTAACTCCAAGCTTAAGCAGCTTTTCCTAAGGGGCAGCTTAACACACAAGGAGAAAAAAAGTGCTGAGAAAGTCAAGTCTGAGCCTTTCTCAGTGCTTGGTGAGAGCCAGAGCAGGGCTGAGCTGTCAGGGGCCAGTGCTTATCCATATCTGGACTTGTGCAAGGCCTTTGACACAGCCCCACAACATTCTACTGGCCAAGTTAGAGCTATGGATTGGATGGGTGGACTGTTCAGTGGATAAGGAACTGGCTGGCTGGTCACATCCAGAGGGTAGTGGTCAATGGCTCCAAGTGCAGCTGGAGATCAGTGCCAAGTGGTGTCCCTCAGGGCTCTGTGCTGGGGCCTGCACTGTTTAATATTTGTATAAAGGCTATGGCCAGCAGCATTGAGTGCACCAGCAGCAAGTGTGCAGATGACACCAAGCTATGGGGTGCTGGGGATAAGTTGGAGGGGCAGGATGTCATCCAGAAGGACCTGGACAAGCTGGAGAGGTGAGCCCAGGGGAACCTCAGGAGCTTCAACAAGACCAAGTGCAGGGTCCTGCCCCTGGGTCAGAACAATCCCCACTATCAATCCAGGCTGGGGATGAGATGATAGAGAGCAGCCCTGCAGAAAAGGCCTTGGGGTGCTGGTGGCTGAGAAGCTGGCCATGAGCAAACAGTGCACGCTGGCAGCCCAGAAGCACAATGGCATCCTGGGCTGCAGCAAGAGAAGCGTGGCCAGCAGAGCCAGAGAGGTGATTCTGCCACTGCACTCTGCTCTGCTCACACCTCCTCTGCAATACTGGGGCCAGCTCTGGAGCCCTCAACACACAAAGGCCATGGAGCTGCTGGAGCAGGTGCAGAGGAGGCCACGAGAATGCTCAGGGGCTGGAACACCTCTGCTCTGAGGACAGGCTGAGGGAGCTGGGATTGTTCAGCCTGGAGAAGAGAAGGCTTCAGGGGAACTACTAGTGACCTTCCAGGACCTAAAGGGAACTTCCAAGCAGGCTGCAGAGGGCCTGTTTGCAAAGGCCTGGAGGGAAAGGACAAGGGGCAATGGTTTGAAATTGGAGAAGAGTAGATTTAGACTGGACATTAGAAAGAAGTTGCTCCCCACGAGGGTGGTGGAACACTGGCCCAGGTTGCCCAGGGAGGTGGTTGAGTTGCCATCCCTGGAGGCATTGCAGGTGAGGCTTGCCAGGGCTCTGGGCAAGCTGCTCTAGTTGGGGATGTCCCTGGCCACTGCAGGGGGGTTGCACTAGATGAGCTCCAGAGGTCCCTTCCAACCCAAACCATGCTAGGATTCTAGGATTCTATGAATCTATGATACTAATCAGGCACTGATCTGAGTTCACCCTGTCAGGGATGGGAAGTAAGTGCCTAAGTCTGGATCCCATCCTGGAAAGGCTCCCAGGGTCAGGAGCAACTGACACCAGGGAGCAATGTACACCTTCACTTTCTCCAAGTGCACCCTGCTGATGGCACAGGACAAGCTCTCAGCAGGGGAACAGTGCTGAAGAAGAAGCAATGTGTGTTTGAAGCTACTTTATGCCCAAAACACAGCTGAACGTGGCAGCCTGGCTATAACAAGGGGCAAGAGGCAGCAGGATGGGCACTGCTCCATCCCCATGGACCACCACCCAGGACAAGGCACATGCTCAGAGCAGCCAAGGGCACCCAGGCTCTATCTCCTGGGTGAGGAAGGATGTTGCATGTCTGAGGAAGGGAGGTGAACATTCCCAGCTTTATCACAAGTACAGGCAGAAACAGAGCCTCTGATTCAGAGTGGGAGAGGAATCAAATTGCTGCACAACAACAAAAAGAGCTTTCATCAAACTTGAAACAGTATCTCAGGCCTTGTAGGAGCTGTGAGGGGCAGAAATGATGCTGGGGAGGGCAGAAGCATCTCCCAGAGGAATCCTGCCTGTAGAAATGCAGAAGCCACCCCCAGCACTGAGCCTTCCCTGGGCCACTGGCCACCCCTGGCAGGTATCTGTCATCCTGAGCAGAGGATTTCATGGCCCAAGCCTGCCTGGCAGCAGGGATGGCCAGGGGCTCCCAGCTCTCCTCTCTCTCACAGCAGCATCCAGCAGTTGAGGTAGGGCAGTAAAGAGAAATAAATTGGCTTTTTGTTAGCAGAAGAGACCAATTCCTCTTTCATCAGGAGCTGGGTTTGGGTGCAGTGGGTGCAGCCAGCAAGCACTGGGCTCCTGGAGTGCTGAACTGCATGGAGCAGAGATGCTATGGCAGCATCCTGGGGGATGAGCAGCTGGAGGGCACCACAGCACCCAGAGCCCACAGAGGAGCCCAGGCCTTGGGTGAGCTCTGGGGACATGCTCACCCTGATGAGCTTGGCCACCTGCAGCTCACCAACAGCAGCTCGATGTGGCTTGCAGCAAGAAGCACCAGAAGGAAGGGAAGAGTAAAGCTTTCAGAGGATTTAATCTAACATGGGAGGATGGGAACCCTCACCCAAACCCAGAATCCAGATCCAACCCAGTTACTGCACTCCCTGAACAGCAGCTCTGGAGAACTTGGGGATACACAGAGACCCCAGAAGGGAAAGAAGCACTTAGAAAAAAGCATCAGCATAGCTCTTTGGCCACCAGAAGTCCTGCTTTTGAGCAGCTTTCAGCACTGGCACCTCCTTCCCCAGGAAACATCTCCCTATCCAAGGCACTGCTGGGACCTGGGTCTCAGCCCAGAGCACAGAGGCCACAGCCAAGCAGGAAAATCATGTTTTCCTGCCAGAGAATTGCTGACATGGAGACAGGGCCTGCCCCTGGCCCAGCCCCTCCCCACCCTGCACCCCTCTGCCCACAGCCCTGGCTGCCCTCACTCACCACAGGGCAGGGAGCAGGATGGTGGGGTTTGGGGTTTAGGCTTTGGATGGCTTTAATGACCAAATATTTTCTACCTCAGGGTGGAAAATAGCCATCAGGGCATCTCTTCAGCCAGGCTCCTTGCTGGCTCCTGCAAAGCCATGGCATTGCTTGTGGGCAGAGGGATGAAGCTGGGTACAGGGATGCCCTGCGTAGCTGGATCCCTCCTGCTCCCCTTCTCACTCAAAAGGGAGGATGAGGTGCCCAGTGATGCTCAACAGCTCCCAGCCCATTCCTCCTCTTGACTTTCAGATCATCCCCTTTTGACTCAAAATGCAACCACTGCAGTGTTGTGGAATCATAGAATCACAGAATTGTTTTGCAAGTCAGCACTAAGCCATGTCTAGCGAAAGGGAAATTATAAGACAGAAGGGGAGAGACTTTTTAAGCAGTCAGACTGTGCTAGGACAAGGGGGAATGGTTATAAGCTGAAGGAGGGGAAATTTAGATTGGAGATGATGAGGAAGTTCTTTCCCCAGAGAGTGGTTAGGCACTGGCACAGGTTGCCCAGAGAGGTTGTGGCTGCTCCATCCCTGGCAGTGTTCAAGGCCAGGCTGGATGCAGCCCTGGGTGACCTGGGCTAGTGATTGGCATCCCTGCCCATGGCAGGGGGGTTGGAACTAGATAATCTTTAAGGTGCCTTCCAACCTGCCCATTCTGTGATTCTATGATTCTATGTCCCTCAGCACCACATCTCCATGTCTTTTCAACCCCTCCAGGGATGGTGACTCCACCTGTGCCCTGGGCAGCCTGGGCCAGGCCTGGACAACCCTTTTAGGGAAAAAAATTGTTCATAATATCCAATCTAAAGCTCTCCTGGTGCACCTTGAGGCCATTTCCTCTTGACCTATCACTTGTTACTTGCACAATGAGACCAACTCCCACCTCACTCCAACCTCTCAGGGAGCTGTAGAGTGAGAAGGTCTCCCCTGAGCCTCCTCTTCTCCAGGCTATCCAACCCCAGTGCCCTCAGCTGCTCCTCAGCACACTTGTTCTCTAGAGCCTTCCCCAGCCTCCTTGGTGCCCTCCCCTCATGGGGCAGGCTGCTGGCTCCCCCCCCCATCCCCTGGCTGGCTCACCATTGTTGCAGTGCCTCACACAGTCCTGGAACACAGCTCTCCACTTCTCCTGCTCCTTGCCTGTCATCACACAGAAGTAGTAGTGCCTGGCATAGGGGTGCCAGAGGATGAGGGGGAAATCCGTGGGGCACTTCAGGATGGGAGAGTGCCCTGATTTGGGGCTGACACCTGTGGAGGTGGGAAGGATGCTTTGAGGGACAGATAGGATGCTGCAGGCTGGAGGATGTTCACCATCCCCTTGATTCAGAGCTGGAGGTGCAGGAGGGGCACAGCAAACCCTTCAGCTCCTTCCCAGTGCCTTTGCTGGGAAAGAGCCTTGGTCTTCCAAAACAGACATTAGGGGTGAAAATTGGGGGAAATAAATAAACAAATCATCATTTCCAAGGCCAAACCCTCCTAGAGGCACTGGCCTGACCATCACACACAGGCCCTGAATCAGCAAAGGGGTTGCTGCCCTACACAAGGTGTTTCAGCAGCTCCTGCCCCACTCCCCAGGGGCTGCCCTGGCCTTCAGGGATCTAGGGCAGGAGGAGGGTGAGTGAGGTGCTGGCTGGTCCTCCTGGGGCCTGGATGGAGGAGCAAGAGCTGCTGCCTTCACCCAGCACTCCTGGGAAAGGGAGGTGCCAGCAGCTTGAGGCACTTCTCCCAGAGCCATGACACATTGTCCTTCCTTCCCAAGCTGCAGCAGCCAGCTCACACTGCTCCCTACACCCCAGGGGAGGAACAGGGCTGTTCTCCTTCCCTACAGCCCCACACTGCAAATCACCCCTTCCCAGGGATGCTACAGCCCAAACCCACCTCCTCCACAAGGTCCCCAGGGATGCTACACCCCAAAACCACCTCCTCCAGAAGGTCCCCAGGGATGCTACACTCCAAACCCACCTCCTCCAGAAGGTGCCCAGGGATGCTACACTCCAAACCCACCTCCTCCAGAAGGTCCCCAGGGATGCTACATCCCAAAACCACCTCCTCCAGAAGGTCCCAAGGGATGCTACACTCCAAACCCACCTCCTCCTCCAGAAGGTCCCCAGGGATGCTACATCCCAAACCCACCTCCTCCAGAAGGTCCCCAGGGATGTTACATCCCAAAGTCACCTCCTCCAGAAGGTCCCCAGGGATGTTACATCCCAAACCCACCTCCTCCAGAAGGTCCCCAGGGATGCTACATCCCAAAGTCACCTCCTCCAGAAGGTCCCCAGGGATGCTACACTCCAAACCCACCTCCTCCAGAAGGTCCCCAGGGATGGCCACATCCCCAAATAACCCCTTTCCAAAGGTCCCCAAGGATGCCCAGCAGCATTGTGGTGCAGAGGACCCTCCTCAGCCCCCAGGATCACTCACCAGGCAAGCTACTGTTCACCAGCTCCAGGTACTGGTCCACAGAGGTGAGGATCTTGTAGCCAGCACTGTTGACCAGCACCCGGGGAGGCATGTCCCTTTCATAGGCCTGAGCAGAAAGAGATGGTGCTGGATGAGGAGGAGCATGGCCATGGCAGCACAGGGATGGGGTTGTCCCCCTTTGGAGCTGTGCCCACCAGAGCTAGGTAAAAGGATGCTGCCCCTCACCAGTTTGTTCTCATAGAGGACCAAGCCATAGTTGTGTGGCACCAGGCAGAAGCGATTCCTCCACTTCTTGTTCTCCTCAATGTACTGGAAGAGGTTGCCTGAGTAGATGACATGGTCCTCCAGGGGCACCTGCAGGGAGCAGACATGAGGTGGGTGGCACAAGGGGTAGAGGGAGGGGAGAAGCTGGGTACCCCTTCACTCTACAGCCACAGCTTCTCTTGGGGAGCTCAGCAGGGTCCAGTCATGGTGCTTGTGGGGGGGTTCTCTGCACTAGGCTCACCACTGGCTTATCTCCCATAGCATGGCAAATTTTGGTGCATCTGGGTGCCAACTCTGAGGACTACCACATGCACAGCCCTAGACAAGCTCAGAGGGGCTGCTGATGCAGCAGTGCCTGTGG